>OY829527.1:6516604-6753614 GCA_963691665.1 Clepsis dumicolana | reverse complement strand
GTACGCTGACACTTCTTTGTACATTCTTGGCCAGTAGTACCTCTGTGCTATGCGGCTTAATGTTTTTGAAGATCCTAGATGTCCGGCGTGCGGTGAATCGTGGTTTTGTTCTAGGATTTCCTTTTTTCCGTCATCTGGTACGCAAAGTTTCCATTCTGATTTTGCGTCTACTTTATTACCGTATGCGGGGTTTGTTATTTTTTTGTATTGTTTTCCGTCTTTTATTATGTAATTTTGATCCTCGGTTGGGTTTTTTCGGACTTTTTCTATTTTATTTTTATACCAATCTTGTGGTTCGTTTTGTGTTGCTAGCACCGGATTTCTTGATAACTCGTCGGCAACTTTATTTTGTTTGCCGCTTCTGTAAACTATGTCAAAATCATACTGTTGAAGCTCTAGTGCCCATCTTGCGAGTCTGCCGGACGGATTTTTCATCGTATTAAGCCATTTGAGTGCTTGGTGGTCGGTTATTACGGTAAAATGGTAGCCTTCCAAAAATGCTCTCATCTTCCTTATCCCCCATACCACGGCGAGGCATTCTTTTTCCGTGGTAGAATATCTTGTTTCCGGTGAGGTTAAGGATCGGCTTGCGTACATGATTACTCGCTGTGAGTTTTCTTGCTCTTGACTTAGTATGACTCCGAGACCCACATCGCTTGCGTCTGTCTGTAGGGTAAATGGTTTTGTGAAGTCTGCTCTTGTTAATATTGGGTCTTTTATTAATATTTCTTTGATTTCTAGGAATGCTTTTTCTTGGGTTTCGGACCATCTGAATTTTTCGTCCTTCTTTAGTAACTTTGTTAAGGGGTTCATGATTTCGGAATATTTCGGAATAAATTTTCGGTACCATGACGTCATCCCTATGAAACGTCTGATTTCCTTTACTGTTGCCGGTGGTTTGAGGTCTCTTATTGCTTTAATTTTTCCCTCATTCATTTTAATTCCGTCTTTAGTTACTACGTGGCCTAAGTATTCTATTTCCGGTTTGCCAAATTCGCATTTTTCTTTGTTGATCTGCAATCCTGCTTCTCTGATTCTTCGGAATATCTCTCGGACGTGCTTGATATGCTCTTTTAAGGTTGGGCTGCAGACTATTATGTCATCTAGGTAGACGTATGCTTGTGGTTCTAATTCTGGGCCTATTACCATATCCAATAGTCTTTGAAAGGTTGCTCCGCTGGAATGTAGCCCGAACGGCATTACCTTAAACTGGTATAATCCCCTGCCCGGTACGGTGAACGCTGTTACTGGTTTACTTTCTTCAGCCAATTTTACGTTCCAATACCCGTTTTTTAAATCAAATTTTGAAAAATATTTTGCGGTTCTTAGTTTTTCTAGGGTATCGTCTATTTGTGGTAACGGATAAGCATCTTTTTCGGATATTTCATTCACTTTTCTAAAGTCTATGCAGAACCTCATTTCTCCATTTTCCTTCTTAACTAATACTATCGGTGAACTGTACGGACTGTTTGATTTCTCGATGACGCCTTGTTCTAGCATGGATTTCACTTTTTCGTCAATTATTTGTTGTTGTTTCGGATTTCTCGGATAATACTTGTGCTTAACTGGTTGGTTGTGTTTCATTTTTATGTTGTGTTCGATCCATGTGTTTCCTTTTGGGGCTTGTTCACATTTTTCAAACTCGGTTTCTATCATCTTTCTAAATTTTCCTTCGTCTTCTTCTGAAGCGGTTTCTTTTGTTGTAGAGGCGGTTGCTGCTTCCGTATCCGGTGTATTTGTTCCGGTCTGCCATTGGATTCTGATGCCGATTCTTCTTAGTATGTCCATTCCGACGATAATTGTTGTAGCTTCTGGTAGTACCCTGAGGCAGTGTTTGAAGTTTTTCCCATTTACTTCTATTTCGGTTTGTATGTAGTTACCTATTGTTACTTTTTTCCCATCGGCCAGTATCACATTCCTGGTCTTATTTCCTTCAGTTGCTCCTCGTGCTAAGCATTCTTTGTAGACGTGCTCGTTAATGTACGAGTTAGTTGAGCCGGTGTCTATGAGAGCTTTGTAGATCTCTCCTGTTATTTTAATTTGTGTAAAAAATCGGTTGTCTTCCCTCGGTGTTTCGTTGGCGGACCCCGTTTCTCCACCGTACTCACGGTTCCTTGGTTTCTTACAGCAATTTTTACTTAAGGTCCCGGTCTTCCCACATTGGCTGCAGAATAGCTGTCTTGTGTTTCGACATTCTTTCGATGCATGTCCTGGCTTCCCGCAATTCCAACAGTGCTTTTCTGGGTTGTAGTCGCGGCTTATTCTTGTTGTTGTCCCCGGTTTACTTTGTGACTTTCTTGAGTCCTTCATATTATTGTCGCTGTGACTGTTTTGTGTACCACTTGTTTCTGGTTTCTGACATCTTGGTGAAGACTGGAACGCTCTGTACTTCTCTTTGCTAATGTTTTCGAAGTCTGCTGCCATCTGGATTAGCTCGGTTAGGTCGTCAAAATCGCCTTTCTTAATGTACAGCTTGTACTCTGGTCGCATATTTTCAAACATTCTATGCAGCTTCGCTTCTCTAGACATGTGACTATGTCTCCTCATTAGCGTTTGCAGGTCGGTAATATATTCGGAAAAGGTTTCTCGGAATTTTTGTTTTCGGTTTATTATTTTTTCTGTTAGGTTTTCTTCGTAATTGGCCGGAAAATAATAAATTTTAAAAAGTTTTTCAAAATCTTCCCATGTATTCCATGACTCCCTGTTGTTTCGATGCCAGGATAGAGCCTTACCCCTAAGCAATCGCGGTAGTACGTCGAGTAGTTCGGTTTTCGTTACTCTATCTGCGAGACTTAACTCTTCTACTCTTTCTAGGAATTCTATCGCGTCCCGGGTTATGTCAAAATAAACGTGCCACTTATCGATTATTCTTGATATATCTCTGATCGGTTTTGTACTGGTTTCGCTTGTTTCTTGATGGTCGGGCATTGTTCCGGTTTCGGATTCGGTATTTTCTTGACTTTTAATGAAAGTTGCTAAATTTTTCCTAAGTTGCTCTAATGTCAAATTTTCAGATGGCAAACTCCTTTCTTTGCACTCTTCTGTTATATCGGCTTTATTTAGTTCGTATATCCACGACGTCGGCATTTGTTTATGCTGATTATTGATATTAGTTTAGTTTCCAACGCGGTGTTTTTTCTGGAGGATTTCGGTGAAGTGACGGTAATGTAACGGTAATGGTAGCGGTACCGGTAATATTTTTTTTTTTCCTTGGTCCCTCTGTGGACCCTGGAGCTGAGCATGGGACTCCGGATGTGGAGTTTTTACGTTGGGCGCCAAATGTGATGTTGGGTACGCGGGGCGCACTGCACATTAAGAATCCCGGACTGGTTAAGCCCGGGGTTCGTTTTAAACTAGCTAGCTCAGGGGTCTCGGGTGAGGGGGCGAAAGGAAAGAGTGAATACCAAAATCCAACACCAATTTATTCATCTAACATAGGTATCTTATGTATTATTATATAGTATGTCTAAGTATTCACAAATAGGTACGCGGCCGGCGCGGAAAGGTTTCGCAGAACCTTCAAACGGAAGTGTGTAACGGTGGGCTATGACGGGCGCGCACGGAACCCTAGCGGGAGGGAAGGATAGCTAACGCTAGTAGGTAGTAGTTAGGTTTCCCTACCGTTGGTGTTAATCAGGGATCCTTCCGAGACCGGCGGACTATACCGCCAAGGTCGACCCGTTGGATCCCGAGTTACATGCAAGAGGTTAGGTTGCCCTACGGTGGTGGTTAGTCAGGATACCTTCCGAGACCGGCGGACTATACCGCCAAGGTCGACCAGTTGGTTCCCGATTTACATGCGAAGGACGGTAAGGGCGGAAGGCGGGAGACAGGGGTGTCCCCTGATGAGCGCTTACGAAAGTCGGAACGGGCGGGACGAATTCCCACGAGCCGCCTGGCGTTCTTCCCTTCTGAGCACTCACCACTGGGTGGACCCGTGTCGCATGCAGAGGGCAGAAAAGGAGCGGGGTGGGAGGCGGAGGCACTAGCCGACGAGCACTTGAGAGAGTAGGAACGGGCGGTACGAATTTCCACGAGCCGCCTGGCGTTCTTCCCCTCGGAGCGCTCCCCGACGAGTGTCCACCTGTACTGGCGTGCGGCCCGTTTTATACGCTGCTGCGCCTGTTGCACGGTGTCGGTGGTGGGGCGGCGGCCGCGCAGCGACGCTGCGTGCGGCCTGTGACGTCACTTCGTCAAACACCATGTGTTCATCATGAATTCAATATCAACATCGTGGAACAATTGACACCAATTGACCTAGTCCCAAATTAAGCAGAGCTTGTGTTATGGGTACTAGACAACGGATAAACATACTATTGTACGCCTACAATGTCAAAACTGAATCATGTGCCTCTAGGGGACTATTTCAGAGCTAATAGCGCAATGATTTATTTGACACAATTATGTAAATGTTCCGCGATTATTCGCGATTCAATGTCTTCGACTGTACTGCGGAAGTCTTCCATAAATACATGGTGGATTGTAAATAACATTATTATAGCGACACCGACTGCATGACACTAAGAACTTGAATTAACCTACCTGAAGGTATAGTCCAGGCTGCCGCCCCTGGTGTTAAAGTTGGGCAGATTTGGTATGTCGGGCATGGTCCGGGTGACGAACGCGTTGGCGCCGAGCTTGTGGTCGGGTGTGTTGACGAGGCCCAGCCTCCCGGCCGCGGTCAGCTGGTTCCCGAGCCCGGGGACGTGCTGGCCGGTCAGACTCAGCTGGTGGCCGTTACTAATGAAAAAAAAAACATAAGTTGTTAGAATATTTTCGAAATATTTTTGCCAGTTTAATAGACAGTTTCTTCTAAAAATACGGTAGATGCAGTCCGTAGCAGATGTAGCTGCACAAGCTCTTATGTCTATAACAATAGAGCCGTGCTTAAATCATTGTGACCGCGTCGGTTGCTTAGCTACTATTATGTGCTAAGTTTAAATGACGTCTGTGCACTCGCCAATGTGTGTGTGTCGCAGTGAGAGCACATCTTCATCATCATCATGTCAGCCGATTGACGTCCACTGCTGGACATCGGCCTCCCCCAAGAGCGAAGAACACCTGGGATCCTAAAATACGCCCATTAGACTCTGCTCTAATATAAAGTCCACAGCAGACAGCACTAGCTGTATGTTGCGCAAATAGCAGCTACTCTCACTTGCAATCAATCACTTGCAACTAATAATAACTAACTATCTTCGAGTACTTACATGTTGCTTAAGGCCAGTCCACCACCAGCAGCTGCGTATCCCGGGCCAGGCTTGATCCCCGCACCCCTGTAGCCAGCTGCCGACTGGATCCCCGAAGCGGATCCCACCGCACTCAGCACGTTACTCTCCCCGCGAACCAGAGGCACTCTCAGATTCAAGTTCGCGCTCCCGTCTGGGTTCGTACTCATGCTGCCGAGCTGACGACGTACTCGGTTCAAGTAAGCTGGGTGCACGGACTCGTAAGAATGGGCTGAAAGGGCTTCTTCAAAGTCATCTTGATCGGTGTTGGTGACGTCTTTGAGGTAGGGTTGGAGTTCTAGATCTTCTAAGTAGATGGTGCGAGCGTACGCGGTCGCGAGGAGCGCCAGAGCCAAGAGGTAGGTAGTCAGCATGGTTGAAATTAAGAGTATTTGGAAGTGGTTACTAACACTGTCTAATAGGTTATTTAATAAGTACAGTACAGCTGGTTGTAACTGACTGCGTGAGAATGTGATGTAAATATAATTTGCGTCGCTTTAAATATAAAACGCGGGCTATAAATATATAGTACACACGCTCGCGCAGGGATTCCCTAGAACCGAATGGCGATAGAGCTTAACCGCAGATAAATGGTAAAGCTTCTTATAATAGAGTCTTGGTTTTCATATTTTTTGTTTGATACAGAGGTATGTTTTTCCTCAAAAGGTAATCAAATTTATGTTTCAAATTAAAACTTAATTGTCCATATAAAAATAAAAATTATTTAAATATCATGGGACAGTAATTGACACCAAATTGACCCAGTCCCAAACTAGGCAAAGTGTACTCTACATATGCATACTAGACAACGTATAAACATAGGTACATATAAACATACAAGACCCGAGAACAAACATTCGTATTCATCATACAAACATATTAAGTATGTCCTGACCGGGGATTGAACCCGGGACATCAAACTTCATGATTTCAATTCTACCTAACTAAATTCTAACTAAATTCTACCCACCTAAGAATCAGAAAAGCAAAGAAAAGTGCAATTAATTAGTGGTTTTTCTGTGCTATTTCTTATTTCTCACACTTGTTCCTATAATACCTACCGTAATGTTTATTTTTATTTTCTAATGATTTACTGACTTTACTTTATATACCTAAGTAGGTACTTAATTAATTATGGTTATGTATGGTTATCGTAAGAGCTGTTTTGTAACTTGTTTTTAGAAAAAAAATACTTTGTAGCATTTCCGAAAACGCTGGTAGAGTCGAGATAACTACCCGGAAAAGAACATTTAACATTTACTTGCTAAACGAAAACTCAAAATTTAACATTTACTTGCTAAACGAGAACTAAAAATTTAACATTTACTTGCTAAACGAGAAATCAAAATTTAACATTTACTTGCTAAACGAGAAATCAAAATTTAACATTTACTTGCTAAACGAGAACTAAAAATTTAACATTTACTTGCTAAACGAGAACTCAAAATTTTTGGTTTGTACTTTTTTAACCATCTTGTCCCTTTCCTTTTTCTTTAAGAGTACATAGCAAGGGTACATTCGCCCTTTCAACTGGCATTATAATAATGCTAGTAATTATGAACCTTATCACATCGTGATAAGATTAGCAATGCGAGAAGCGTTTAGGTGACTATTACTACTATACCTACCATGTAACTTACAGGTATGTACTTATTATCACGAATCCATATGACGGAACCCGTATTGTTTTCAAGGATTACATAGATACGATTGCCAAGGCCGACACAATAAATATTTGCAGTTATTATATTTATATTTTTAGACATAAGTTTATTTATTTATTTATTTATTCATTGTATAGTCATGTACATTATAATAAAGATGATACATTTTTGTAAGTCAGTCCATGACGCCCTGTGAGGGCACACAATAATACTTAATTAAAGCTAAATCTAGAGTAATATGATGTCAAAATATGGTGATATAAAAGCGATTAATCACAATAAGTTTTTAGTCATGCATGATATTATTAAATTAAATTACTAAGTTGATACTTTCTATGTCAAAGAGTTATTCAAATTGATAATTTTAATAACTAGTTTAATTTTAATAATAAGTTTTAGTCTGCTTATAATAGTTCTACGGGTATTGTGCCTTGTACAAGGTCCGTCTGGGTAGCTACCATCATCTTACCTGCTATTCTGCCGATAAGTGATAGACCAGGTAATTGCCGGTAGTAATGTCATTCCATCTTAGCAAAGCGCCCTATCATTTAGTGGAGGTATTTATGGGTAAAAGTCGTGAATAGCCTAGTGGTTTAACCTATGGCCTCTCAAGCGGAGGGTCGCGTGGGTTTAAGTTTAAACTCGGCTTGCAACTCTTAATTTTTTTAGGAATTTATGTGCGGAATCACGTTTATAATTTATCATGAGCTTTTCGGCGAAGGAAAACATCGTGAGGAAACCTGCACACTCCTGCGAAGCAACTCAATGATGTGTGTGAAGTTCCCAATCCGCAGTTGCGCTCGTGGGAACTATAGCCCAAGCTCTCTCATTCTGAGTGGAGGCCTATGCCCAGCAGTGGGACGTAATAAAGGCATAAAAGTTGAAGCCGTGATAACCACTAGGCTTGATACTTTAATGTACCTTAACTCTATCAAGGAAATAAGTATTTTTCATTTTCATTTGCATTACATATAATTCTTATGATTGTTATAGTACTTATAATTACGTCGCATCATCGTGTACAAATAGCAACCTACCAATATTATTAATAGCTTATCAAGTAATTATAATATATCTTTAAAATATGTGTAGGTTAAACAAACATACAGTCTTAGATACTGGGACTTAACCTAAGAATTAGATATCGTTGAAAAGGTTAAGAGGTTAACTTACAATCACAAGGGGATTCCTACAAACTTTAGTCGTGGAATGTCATTTTATATCCAACACGGTTGTAATATGGATGGAATTTTGTTGGTTTGGTTCGTGAGTTACTGCATTTTGATTCTGGAGAAGTGAAGATGATTGTTCAGTGCGTTGCTCTATGCTCTTATATTATTTATTGAAATGCGTCGTGTTTGTAAGTGTATAGGATTTAAATTACATTGATGAATAATTTTATTCTTCACGAAACTAAGTCAAAAGCACAGGTATAACTGGGATGTAGGTAATTTTTTAAGAATTTGTACTTACTTACCTACTTATGTAAAAAAAAATTATGACTAAAATTATCAAAAAATATTATAAGAAAAATAACGACATTCTAAAAACTTGTGAATTCCTTAAATTACGTAATTAAAAACATACATACAGTGGAACGTAGAACCTCCTCCTTTTTTGAAGTCGGTTAATAAACGGATCACTCATGTGTTTCAGTCAAAGTCGTTTCACTACCGCCGAAGCGTGTGCTCCCAGAGCAAGAACTACGGACTGGTTTGGAATATGTCAAGCTACACTCGACTGACATCCGTGAGTGATCCGTTTAATTCACTATGATTGAATTACACCGTAGTTTCATGTTAAAAGTCTTCAAATGTAATTTATAATTAACTTCAAGTACTTACCTATTACAAAAAAAACTTCTAAAGTGTGAAAAGAAAATTATCCAAAGTACTGTAATAAGGAAAATTTATAAGCAAAAATTATACTTAATAACAAAACAAAAAGAAACTTCGATGGCCCAAGCTCTACCATCCCGTGAAGCCCAGGGAATCCCTGCAGTTGCACTTATCTCCCGCGTTTCTTATATAAACACATGTGAACCCAACTACATCTCAGTAATACTCTGTCACTCAAAGCTGTACGCATCCGAATACGTACAAGGACGTGCCAGTCTTCAGACATTTCCGACCACTCTCAACCATGCTGACAATCCACTTCTTCGCGCTAGCACTCCTCGCGACCGCACACGCTCGCTCCATCCACTTAGAAGACTTAAAACTCCAACCCTACCTCATAGACGTCACCAACATCGACCAAGATGACTTTGAAGACGTCCTTTCAGACCATCCTTACGAGTCCGTGCACCCAGCTTACTTGAACCGAGTACGTCGTCAGCTCGGCACCATGAGTACGAACCCAGACGGGAGCGCGAACTTGAATCTGAGAGTGCCTCTGGTTCGCGGGGAGAGTAACGTGCTGAGTGCGGTGGGATCCGCTTCGGGGATCCAGTCGGCAGCTGGCTACAGGGGTGTGGGGATCAAGCCTGGCCCGGGATACGCAGCTGCTGGTGGTGGACTGGCCTTAAGCAACATGTAAGTCGGAGTAACAAGTCAACCACAAGAGGCATTTCATCTTAGCTCTATAGGTTGGCAACGCATCTGCAAAACCCCCGGGTTGCGGGTGTCTATAGGCAGTTTTGATTACCATCAGGCGACCCAGTTGCTCGTTTGCCTTCCTTGTCGTATATTAAAAAAAACATCCAGGTTAGCTGGAAGATATCCTTTTTTAAGGATAAGCTCGTTTTCTCGACAGCACCTTCTTCTCTTTGTATTTTTTACATTCAGATGGGTTCCTAATTTACATTTACAAATATAATATAAGTAAGCTAAGGCACTTCATAGTGTGAGTAACTGGTACTATCTGCATCTCACGTAGTCATTAGATATTTATGATCAACGATAGTCATCTAGGAGGTATTTTGTTAATATCATATCGGTTTTTACGCAACAAGTAAGCAGCATAAGTAGCAAATGAGTTGTGAAAACCCTCTACGTCGGTGATTGCAACTGCTAGAGAGTTAAGATGGAACCTTCCAGACAACAGTCCAGGCACCGCTGCTAAGCGGCAGAATTATTTATTTATGTTTCAAACATATTCTAACAACTTGTTTTTTTTTTTCATTAGTAACGGCCACCAGCTGAGTCTGACCGGCCAGCACGTCCCCGGGCTCGGGAACCAGCTGACCGCGGCCGGGAGGCTGGGCCTCGTCAACACACCCGACCACAAGCTCGGCGCCAACGCGTTCGTCACCCGGACCATGCCCGAAATACCAAATCTGCCCAACTTCAACACCAGGGGCGGCAGCCTGGACTATACCTTCAGGTAGGTTAAGCTAACAAGTTCTTCGTGTAACGCAGTCGGTGTCGCTATAATTATGTTATCTACCATCCACCATGTATTTCGACTGTATTTCGAAGAAATTTAATCGCGAATCATTGTGGAACATTTACTTACATAATTGTGCCAAATAAATCATTGAGAAATTAACTCTGAAATTGATCACTAGGGCACACACACACGCACACACACCCACACGTGTGTACACATACGGTTCTAAGCTACAGCAGCACAGTGCCACCGCTTGTAAAAATAGGCTCAAATTATCTTTTTTAAGTGAGTCTGCTAACGAACTAAATTCCTTTCCAGGGACAAAGTGGGTGCCTCCCTAGGCACCTCGCACACGGACCTGCTCCGCAAGACGGACTACTCGGCGATGGGCAACCTGAACGTGTTCCGGAGCCCGACCTCCTCCGTGGACCTCAACGCCGGCTTCACGAGGTCGCAGTCGCCGTTCCCCGCCTTCAACCACGGCTGGAGGCCGCAGGGCGGGCTGAGCTTTACACGCTATTTCTAGATTATGACATGGGTCTACTGAATAAGCTCTGGTGTGGTCAACGGGGAACTTTACCGCGCTCACAAGAACGCGGTGTTGCCGTGATGCACGGGCGAGCTTTATCAGCGAGCCCTTTAAATAACGGTAAAAAAACTCGCCCATTGATCACGCTCTTTAGGTTGCTATTCCATCAGAGACGTGCGAGGTGTTAGTGAGTAAATGGTGATTAGAGACGCGCAAAACAGTGCCTCTAATTGCAATGTGATATCGAATCACCCGATCGAAAAAGTAATCACCAAGTAACATTACCATCACTTATGGCATCACCCGTTGTAGTGCTATTGGCATAACATTATCGTATTACAAGTAGATTGACTATGACAGTTAAAACATCGCATTACGGTATTACAGTGATGAGTGATATTTTTAGTAACATTTATTAATTTTATTAAGCTTAGACGTTCGCTCGAGGCAGTTCGGTTCTCCTGTACTATTCATCGCAACTCGTGATGTTATGATGATGCTTATTTCTATAGAGCGCGTTCAAGTAATATATTACATTTGTAATATCACGTGCATTACCAACACATCTCTAATGGTGATCGACTAGAGTTTTCCCAAGCGCTAAACTAAACTATGAAAATACGCAAGGCTAATTGGTGGAAATCACAGAACTAATAAAAAGGGGTATGAGAGAGAGAGAGAGAGAGAGAGAAACATTTATTCACATACATTCGACACATACAGAAAGATGAAACAGTACATTTATAGGAATAGAATACAATGGAACAAATAGCTATATAACTATAACTATAACTATATAGCTATATAGGTATAGAAGTTGCATGTCGCGTACGCCACAAGTACGCGAAAGTAAGTCATAGTATTCAATCAAAAGGTCGGCATGATAAATACATGGCATTCGAAATACAGCTTTGCATTTGGAAACTCAATTCATCCACATTGTGTAATTAAATTATACTAGTAATTCTGTGTTTGCGTAGGTAGTGGTTTTAAGTGTGTGCATGTGCATTGTTAGCAACAATGGTTGTTGTGTTGGGGAAGAAGCAGCCATGTTGGTCATGGAAGGAAATACGAATGATAGCATTTCTAATCCTCTTATTATTATTTATGTGGTGGAAATAATACACAATCCTTAGCTACGAAGCTTAGCACGTCTCTATAATTTATGTTTATTATGTACCTATACAATGGAAGAATTTTGATGTGCCCGATTTGACATCCGTCATTTTCAATACTAATTCTAACCTAAAAAACCTAATTTTTATGGGAGTGACAGCTGTCAAATTGGCCGCATGTAGACAACAATCAGTGAAGTGTTGCTGTCAAGTGTTTGTCTCAGTGTTTATAATTGTTATAGTTATATTTTTTAACAGCCGATATTTTGACAGCTGACATCCTAGTACATTTTTTGTCATAATTGACATTATGATGACACTGATTGTGCTGGGATAACGGCTGTCAAATATCGGCTGTTAAAAAAATCTAATTACAGTGGATTACGTTATGGTGTATTTTAAATTCTCATATAAGAATATTTTCCAGTGTTTGAGTGAGATAATTAAAGTGCGTAAGAATAAAAATACACTTCTGTGTTTATAAAAATAACAATTTTGCTCCTCATTATTTAAGATACCTACCTAATCTTTAAATTCTAAAGCAGGAATTCCCAGTAAATTTACCTCGAAAAAACAAAAGTGTGCAAAATGTATTACGAATTGTACCTAACTACCTACTCGTGCATCGCTACATCACTATGTTAAGGTGGGGGAGTATGGGGGATAATATTTTTTAGTTTTCTTTGGGTTTTTAAGACGAAACTTAATATTTGCTTAAATAACTTAATATATCCTATCTTTCAATAACCTTATTTCACTTGCCGTCCCTAAATGTTCTATTTCTTACCTACGGTCTTTAAAACCACTTTTAACAAAAAATATTCCGACCCCAAGAAAAGGGGTAACAGAGACCGACGCTGATAAGATTACGCTTCACCCGCATATTCAAACACAAAGAGAAACATTGAAACTTCCATCATATAAAAGGGCATAAAAATACTTCCCAATCTCCACCAGCTAACTTGGACCCCTCATAAAACTCAATGCCATAAAATAAGCTTAACAAAACAGACATAAGTACGAGGCCTTAGGGGTCAATTTACAATGGTCAGCGGTTGAACTATATCGCACTAAATAAAACACCTTTTACGTGCGATAAAGCCCACAAGAAAAGCCGAGACAGTTTTTCGAACGTTTTACGCGGGTAAGCGGGTATTCGAATTTAACCCTTATAACGTGGGCCGTAAGGATGGGGTGGTTACGTAAATGTTCAGGGTTGCTAGGCCGGATAATCCGGATTTGATCGGAGGCCGAGAAATTGTGATGTGTATCCGACTAGTTAGGAAACGTAATTGACGAAAGGAGCGTATGAATTCAGTGCAGCAGCGTACCTACCTACTCTGAGTCCTTATAAGTTTTGGTCGCGTTCGCGTTAAACGTGTCAAATACTATAAGAATAGTTGCCAATACGTGCCACTCTAAACGCATTTAATTTTGACATTTTGATTGCACTCTATGGAACGTTGTTACATACACGGTAGCTCCCTTGAAATAGGTGTAATAGGTCTCTTTCCTAAAGTCCAGTTTATACATACCTATGAAGAACAATGTTACAAAAAGCATACATATGTATAACTTTTCAGCACTCAATTCATCATTTACACTACATGCACGATGCTGTAAGTTTAAATTGTCTTTTAGTGAGCATAATAAAGAACAAAAAAAAATACGACGAATTGAGAACCTCCTCCTTTTGTTGAAGTCGGTTAAAAAACAACGGGCATTCGTGGAAAAGTTCGATTGATATTGTCTTTTCGTTTGTCGTTTTCTTTCGAATTCCGGACCCATTATAGCGCGCTGTGTTATTTCTTTGGTTAAACAAGAGAAACTGCCAGGCCCATTTACATCACATTTGCAATATTAGCAGGAAATGTTTCCTTCCTGTTTCCTAATTTCAAGTTTGACGTAAAATGTTCTTGGCATTTACGTGTCTTTTAAAAATCTCTCCTCAGAAAAAAATATGATGATGTCACCTTATGGTAGTAAAGGTGTGTGTTACTTGTTTGCATACAGTAATAATGATCTTCGACGATTTACTTTGAATAGAAAATAATAATACGAGCCAGCGAGCAAGTTACAATTAACGACACGACGAGTGGCACAGACCGCAAGCGTTAACAAGAAGGAAATTTTGTATGTTTTTTTAAGACAGGGATAAAAAAAACTCGCCAGCGTAGACGTCTTGTGTACAGGTACAATTTACTTTACACCTTATGATGTCAAAGGAGTATTTTGTTGTATTTTTTCTCCAATTTTTTATTCGATATTCATTACATATAAGTACTTATTACTGATAAACGAGCTGTAATTTGAATGCATGGAAAAATTTCAACGGGCCTTTCAGCAAGGAATATAATATACGTAAAAAGTAAACGTAACGTAAAAAGAAATGACACTGACAAATGTGTGCAGTAATCGACCTCGCGGCCTATGTGTGCGTTTCGGGACGCGAGCGGGGACGAGCGCGGGACGCGCGGTATGGCAAACGAACCGCGATCCGCTGAGACGCAGGGCCTCAGCTCAGCTCGAATAAATTCGTCGCGTCGCACAAGGTCACCGACTCGCGAGTTACATGGACACGGCGGTGACGCGCCTGTGCTTTCAGCACTAAGTAAAGTTAACAATATTTTTCTGTTTTCTATGTATCCTTGTTTCAGTGGGTAATTAAAACATAATAATGTATATGAAAACTGAGCTCCACGTTCTTTTTAAGTCAATCCCAATCAAAATACCGCGCCGCTCCGATCCGTTTAACATTTAGATCCGCTCGCGGCAACCCTGAGGATAAAGCGGGCTCTATTGAAATCGGCAAAAAAAGGTCCGAAAGGTTCGCGTCTCGCGAGGGTACTATTTATTTTGATCTCAAGTGACGTTTTCTGAAATCAGACGCGGGACGTAAAAAATATCTGGGAGGAAAAAGGTGTGGTGTGAGTTTTGGCGGTCGCGGGGTCTTCTGAGGCCCAAGTAAAAATATTCGAATCGTTATCGAGAAAAATTGTATGACGTTTGAAACAGCAGCGCCCGACCGTGAGCATATTTAGTACTATTATTTATTAATAAAATATTGTATAAGGTATATTATTATTTCATACTACTATTTATTAGTAACATAATTATTGTATTATGTACATTATTATTTCAGATTAGGTAACAGGAAAAATAAAACGATGCTTAAAAAGTAAAACCGCCTTAAAAAAAACCTTAGAAAAAAAAACGTAAAATAATCCTCTAAAATAATGATAAATAAATAAAATAAAATAAAATGCGTTGATTTCGGACAACAGAAACTAAAGCCTAAAGTTTTATGGCCTAGCACTAAGCAGCAGAAATATGAAGTCGGTGCGGTGCGAGCGGAATATTCTTTGAATGAAGCTTTTTTTTATTTCTGAGGTTTTTTTTTGAAGGCGGTTTTACTTCTTTGTTAAAAGATTTTTATTTCACAATTTTAAGTTGATTTAACATTTTCAGAATTATCCTCCAACTCCTAACCGTTAAGGAGTTGTACCTTCCATCATCAGCTCATCAACATGAGATGATGACTACCGGACGCAAATACTTGAATAGCTTTAGAAAATATATGAAACACATGATACGTGCATATAAAATTTGAGGGTTGCCCTCGATTTCCCTGGGATCCCATCATCAGATCATGACTTGGTGACAATGGGACCACCTCAGGAGTATACCCTTTCGAATAATGATTTAATATTTTCAGAATTATCCTCCAACTCATAACCGCTAAGGAGTTTTACCTTCCATCATCAGCTCATCATCATGAGATGATGACTTCCAGACGCAAATACTTGAATAACCTTAGAAAATATATGAAACACATAGTACGTGCCTGTAAAATTTGAGGGTTGCCCTCGATTTCCCTGGGATCCCATCATCAGATCATGACTTGGTGACAATGGGACCACCTCAGGAGTATACCCTTTCAAATAAAAAAAATAATAATAATAAGACAGTGGGACGTAGAACCTCCTCCTTTTTTTGAAGTCGGTTAAAAATAGAATTGTTTTTTCGAAATCATCAAAAATGATATCAGTTCCTCTATAGGACAAGGAATGTACGTAAACTAGCAGAAATCTTATTAGATGATGGCTCGAAACCCTCGATGCGCAAGTCCGACTCGCTCATGACTGATTTTTATATCTGGAAAGAGCCAAGTTCCTGCGTGAGAGAGTTTTCTTCGTATACCTAATTCATTGTGGTTATGTGTAGGTATTGTAAGAGCTAATTGTACTTAACTTGTTTTAGAAAAAAAATGTTTGTGTCGAATTTCTTGCGTCGCATTCTTCTTGGCAATCATAGTCTTTCCGAAAGCGCTGGTAGCCTATTTGCTGAATAACATTTTGATTTTGTTTTTTTTTTATTTAGGCAAACGAAATCGCGGGCATCCGTTTCTTTTTAATAAAAGATTGCCATCACTAAATTTTAGGTACTATAGATCAAATCGCTTTCTGACCCACCGTGGAACCTTTTCACAGTAAAAGTCCTAGTGATATCGCATCGTTTGTTAAGGAAAAAAGTTATGACGTTTACTGTGAGAACGTTCTATTGTGGGTCAGAAATCCATTTGTTCGATAGTACGTGCATAGGTAAATAACGACAAACATTATTATGTGAAGCATACTGACCACGCATATTGAATTAACATTTTTCTATTTATTTTACAACAGGAGCCCCACCTCACTAAAGATATATTTAAAAGGATTGCCAGAAGCTTTCCTTTGCCCTTTGATTCTATTTACATAGCATACGCTATGTATAAAAAATGTTAAATATATGGTAAACTCGTCACGGGGATAGATCGGATATTCTGCTTGAATAAACAGATTACATTTTCAACCGACTTCAAAAAAGGAGAAGGCTCTCGATTGGACTCTATTTTTTTATCAATGGATTTTGATAATTCTTTTTTTTTGTTTGAAAGGGTATAGTTCTGAGGTGGTCCCATTGTCACCAAGTCAGGATCTGATGATGGGATCCCAGGGAAATCGAGGGCAACCCAATGAAGCACCGACTTCATATGTGTGGCTAGGTCATGAAACTGATGGCTTTAGAGGATTACTTGTTTTATGTTTTACGGTTTTTTTTTTATACGTCAAGGAACGGAAAATGAGCAAGTGGGTCGCCTGATAGTGTTTTTTTTTTAGAAAAAATTACTTCGTGCCAAGTTTCTTGCTTCGCATTCTTCTTGGCAATCATGGTCTTTCCGAAAGCCGTCTGAACGGCAGACGGACGGATAGGATAGACAGACATGCAGAAAGACAACGGAGGCTTAGTAATAGAGTCATCTACTAGCTTGCTCTTTGGGTACTGAACCCTAAAATTGAATAAATGCAAAGTTAACTATAAGTAAAAAGCATTAAATTTATTTCTAACTTTCTATTAAGAAAGTGCTCTATCGTTCCTTTTCGATCGTCGTTTCATTATATTAAAACGTTCTCAAAAAATGTACATGAAAAAAAGGTAGCATTAGTGTTATTAATACACGTTTCAAAAGCTTCAAACACTAATAGTGATCGAATTTCCTGAAAAAGTGAGCGCTACTGAAGCTCTTAAATAATTAACTTCGTTGTCCCTCTGCTCGTCTAGACCCTTTCTCTGAGAACGCGTAGAGGTATCAAGCTGACATTAATATCAATTACGCAAGTCTGCAATCCCTTGAAGTTGTGAAAACTTCTCAGAAGACAGAACAAATCAGAACCCGCATGCGCGGCAAAACTGAGGCAACTAAACTACTCTTAAATAAAGTAGATTTTCATAGTCATGTCCGTGCAGGCAGCGTAACGTGACATTGTTGTACGAATGACAATACAAATTAATCCCTTCGCGTGTCGTTCTTACATGCAGAAATGCCGTGAGGTTTATAAAAAAACAGAATGTCATTTTATTTTAAGTGTAAACGTTTAGCGAAATCAATAAAAATTAACACAGTACCTACCCGGCGTGCGGTTATGACTGAACGCGGCTTCTGGCTTGTTCTATATGCTGAGGAAAACTTCTATAGTCACTACCTACTAACTTTAGTCAAATTTATGTCGTACATTTGGACACTCGTACAAGGCAAGCCGTTGAATTATAAAAAGTCGCATGAAGCAAGGCCTCATAACACAAGTCATGGAAAAAAATCATAGTCATGTAACATCAAATTATAGTTACAAACTAGAGCTACTAAGCTAGTCCACAGATGGCGCTACCTATCCGCTTGTTGTGCCGCTTGTTGTGTTGTATGTGCCGTTTGAGACAGATTTTTTGCAGCTTCAAAAAACTATAGCCCTTATCATTGACATTCAATTCAATTTGATACCCATACACGCGTTCCTGAGAAAAAAGGATCATAAAGACAGACGGCAGACACAGCAAGTCTGAAATAAAACGGTTCTCTTATTTATTGGGTATTCCGACTGAAAACAAACCCGAATTACAATGGGCTTCGTTTAAATATCCTTGGGAAAGTGCCCTTCTGAGGGCTGGTACACAGTGATAGCTTAGCATGCCATAGCATAGCAGAAGCCCGAGTACGAATATTCAAATCCTGAATAACGTAATCGAGTATTGGCGTTATCGAGAAATTTGTATGACGTTTGGAACAGCGTATTTGGAACTGAAATTTAGTATGAGGTTTCTCGATTTCAATACCATAACGTAAAGTTACGCAGGATTCGAATACTCGTGCTCGGCCTACAGAGCAAAATTTGGAATTGAAGAACGTTTTGAGAGGATCTTAAAAAAGTGACGTAACTAAATCGCTCTTTGAGGTAGTGAGGAGTTGCAGGGTTAAAGAGGAGGCACGTCACGCGGGAACGAGAAGTATAACTGGAATTTGCGTCATCTAACTACAGAGGTCTCAACAACCTTTCTGTGCCTCATTTTAAGCAAAATAAAGATAAAAATCTCCAGCTGCTTAACAGATTTTTCTTTGCATAGTCATTGTAGGTCAAAATAAAGATATTTGTATTCGAAGGCGGGTTGAAGCTAGCCTGAAATGGTTCATGTACCAAATTTAATAAATCCAGGGTCGGTATGATGTCGGTTTGCCTCACGAAGTTGGCTGATCCACAGAACTACATCGGGATAGAAGAAAAGAATTCATCGATGTGTATGGGAACCGAGCGTGTAACATTTTGCGTAGGCATTTTGGCGTCACGCGTATAATTTAGCGAAATAAAATATCTAACTTTTTGGTGGTGTTTGAACAGTTCATAGTCGAACAACGAGGTACTTTGTTTTTAAAATCTGCAGTCGGGAGCTCAAGTTGGAGCGAGTAATAAGGTTCTCATCCTTTTCTTTCGGCACGCGGGGTATAATTATGCACTCTGTCCTTCTATCATAATATAGTTCTGAGGGCTGAACTGAACACACTGCAATGTGTCAAGATAACGTTTATGAAACAAGACACCAGAGACAAGTAATATAGAGACTGCCAATCTTCATACTAACTTGCGTAGTTTCGAATTAAGAGGTTCACTAGATGGCGTTGTTTAGCATGCAATACCCCGGCTAAATAACGCCATCTAGTGAACCATTTCGGAGCTACACAAGTTAGTATGTAGATTGGCAGTCTTTATATTACTTCTCTGCTGTCACTAAATTTCTGCAGCCTTTTTTTCGCAGACTACTATAGCGTTAACTGAACAACTTGCCGCAACAAAACCCAACAGTATTCAATAAATATCATTAGTTACGCTAAAAGACGTCTCTGCGCGCCCCGTTAATGGCTTTAATGGGCACTTTGAAAAAACTGAATCATTAATGAAGCCTGAAGGAAAAAGATTCTTCAAGCGAAATAGCTGAAAGTTAAGGTACGTAATAATTTGGGTCTAATGTAATGAATTACATACGTAGCTTTTATCAAGAGGTTTCGTTGCTTAGATTTTACTTAGATTTTAGGTACTGGCTAACTCGTAAATAAAAGCTGGAATAGTTTCGTTTTAAATACACTAAGTGCACTAGTTACTGCCCAGTTTTTCGTATTTCCACATACAAACGGTGCAGCTATGGTGGAGGGGGGATACGTAACTGTAAGAATAATTTAAACTTTAAAGCTAAATGTATACCAATCAGACCCTAATAACAAACGATTAAAATGTAATGTTTTTTATTAATTGTAAAACCAAGCCATGTACTTACTTACATTATAATAAAGGTGTCACATTGGTGTAAGTTAGTCTATGATGCCACACAATCTATGATAAGGGCACACAATAATAATTTATACTTAACTAAATTCTAAGATAACATGATGTCAAAACATGAAAAATTAATTGTAGTCATGCATTTGTAAATATTATTAAATCACTTAATCACTTAATAATTATTGTTGTTGATAAATGAATACGATGTAGGTATAGGATACTATTGTACTTACTGTAAATTTGAAAGGCCCAGTCGTATATCTATATAATTAATCCTTACCCCTTTCGCGTCCCAAAAGACTGACATAGAAATCAAATCAAGTAGTGGCTCAGCCAAGTTTGAGGGAAGTACACAAACTGGATTATTCTTGCTTCGACTTAGCCGTGTAACTTAATATTGCTCCAATCGGCCTATCCAATCTAAGCCTAGAAACTGTATTAAAAGTTGTTTATTACAGTTTCTAGGCTTAGAGCTTGAGTTTGTTCATGAATACTACCAATAATCCTCCTGATACTACTTAGGTATACGGCATCTTCGCAAATTCGGTAGCGAGCTCCAGACGAATTTCGGTATTCAATGCTAGAAAATATTTTAAATACATCATAACTAAGCTACGAGTATAAGGTACCTACACGAATCTAGTGTGTCCGTAATGTTTGCTGAAGTGCGAGTAGACAGTTTTAATGCTGTACTACGGAAAAAACCGGGCAAGAGCATGTTGGACCATGCCTAGTGTAGGGTTCCGTAACATTTACTACAACTTTACTACAAAATTAAATCTTTGTTGTCTGAATAAATAAATTACTTAAAGTAAATTATTATAAGAAAAATAGTAGGAAAGTACTTCTGAAAGTAATTAATTTCCTAACGTACCTAGTCGAAAATTTTATTATGGGAAGACTTTTCAATCCCCAGATAAGCTCTTTTTCCCCCAGATAGTGTAGGGGTATTTATGGACTAAGTGCGTATCTGAGGATTAAAAAATCGGCGGTAAGAAGAATTTAAACCATCCTGATTACTTTTTTATTAGTATAATACGCATTTAATTACATTTATTAACTATAACAATTTATTAAAATCAAATTAAATTTTAGAGAAGTCTATTTTTTAATCTCAGAGACGAAAATGACCACTAAAAGTCGCACCTTTTGTGGAAGAAGGATGTAAGTCATTATGACTTTGTCATTTTCACACATACGCTGCGACTTTTAGCTATTATTTTCGTATCGGGGATAAAAAAAATAGACTTTAGTTCAAACTAAAACCATTCTTGAATTATGTTTTCGAGCTTTTTATGTCTAATATAATAAAGTGAGTAATAAAGTATAATGAACAATAAAAACCTCATATAAAAAAACCTGACAGTTTCTATCCTGCTAATAGCCACGTAACGATTATCTAAATATCAGTCTTGTTAGGATCTTAGGACGTACAAAGGGCCTTCTAGAACATAATAACAATATTGTTGTCATAAGGGCCTTTTAACTTCCAAGGAACCCAAAGGGCTAAGGGAATACAAGGGATCTTAATTGGAAACATAGTTCTTTACCCCCTGAAAGATACAAGACTTGTATCTTCTGCCTACCAAAGGGATTACCGTGGCTTAGTGTAACGTTGTCATGTGGTTCTCGTAAAATTTTGTGAGCAGGTTCGATAAAACAGCGTATAGAATGTTTTTCTTGATACAGTTTAGAAAAAAAGTAGGTATTATAAATGGAAAACTTTGTATGTTTGTTACTCAATTCACACGAAAACGGTCGGACGGATTCAAATCAAATTAGGGATAGTTTATATTATAGATTAAAACAGAAACATCTTTAGTCCCAGCAATATGCATAGTTCCCGCGGGACAGCGATAACAGAATTCTACGCAGACGAAGTCGTAGGCAACTGCCAGGAAAAAAAAATGATTGATTGAACAGCATCAGTCTTTCAAACAGTCTCTTTCTAGTAGTCATCTCGGGTCTATATTTTCTTCCAAACAGTTGAAATTTAATGCTTGTCCAGTAAACATTTCAGGAATTCCTGAAATTTTTACTTTTTTAGAGAAAAAAAGAGTTATGAGTAGTGATAGATTATGATAAAACATTACGGCTAAAAATTTTCCTCGACACACAGGGACCCTGTTCTGCTCAGCTCCTAGCTTTTCCCGAGAGGCACAGAAGCAAAATTCATGACAAAACAGCTGAAAACTGCCAAGAGATTTATCGGCAGAGTTGGCAACACTTGGAGCAGACAACTTTGTTAGAACTGGGCCGTTCGCGCGTTTTAACGGGCAACACTTAAAATTAACTTCTCTTTAGACTTCATTAATGTTAAAGTACAGTTCACAATAAAAAACCGGCCAAGTGCGAGTCGGACGCGCGCACCGAGGGTTCGGCACAAATTTGTAGGCATGTCAATAGTGTACGTTGTTCCCGCTTTTCTCTGAATGTTTTAATGTACGTACTTCCCATTGTCCTACGATCATGATAATCATGAAATTTTACACGAAAGTCTCGGTGCACGAGTCCGTCTCACACTTGGCTGGTTTTTACCCGACTGCCGTGCGTGGGACGGTTATGTTTTTCGAGCGTATGCATATGTAGGTAGGTATGTTATGTCCAATTCTTTGACACGCTAAGCGGGTTAAACCGATGGACGGATTTCAACTTATGAGGTGTCAATAGATTCGTCTCAGTTGCGGTAGTGATCAAAACAACATACCCCTTATGTTGTTATGATTTTAATTTGGCTAGATTATTACACCTTGCTGTTGCTCTGTTGCTGTTGGGGTACGTTGTTGTTGGTTTGACTTATGTCCTCTCAAACAGAGGGTCACATAATCTACTTCATTGTGAAATACAACGGATCACTCACGTATATAAGCCGAGTTTAGCCAATGACATGTCGATGTTTCGGACTATTAGTGATATGATCAGTGTACTGTACCTACATTATGTTACCCTGCATTTGACAATAATAAAAATGACGATGAAAACGAGGGTAGTTATGTGCCGCTGTCAGTTGCGCCTAGTAGTCCCGCTGGGTCGAGCGCTCCCGGAAGAAGGACTACGAATTAGTGATTGAATCTCACGGCAGTTTCACATCTACTTCCTATTTATATGTAAGATCGTTGGAGTTGACGTTAAATAAGTACCTATTTAATAGTTTTACTTTTGATTCACATCGTTGTAAAAAACGGAGAACCACATCACATCTGTTGCTGATGTGAATGGCTTGGAGCGTGAGTCGAGCGAGCTCCCTGTCTTTGCAGAAAAAACGGACCAACTTCTCTTACGCTTCGCTATATTGTAAGTTTTGGTGCAAGTCATAAGCTTAAGCTTTAATTGTGACGTATGAGAGAAAAACAATCAGCTCTCCTTATCATAGGATATGCCCTTAAGAGTATTTTGAAATAGGAACGGTGCCCGCGGCTTGTATTACCGAGACTACTTTGTAGTCTCACTAAGTTGGAAACAAAGACAGAGTACTGAAGGGCCCGTCCATATCATATAATAATATGTCTATGCTACTCCTTATACTTATAAATATTCGGGACTTAATCACGACATGAAATGATTTTTGAAATCACATCCACATTTCGGCGATACTGCAGTCGCCGTAATCAAGCGTAGTTTAAGACTTAAGTGTGTGTGTGTTTATGTTAGTACGATAGATCCAGTGTAGTTGTGTCAATGTTTCTTACAGAATGAATAATTTATGTAATATTATGTATTGTAGGAGTGTTTATTGTTCAGGGGAGTGTAAGGAAATCATGACGTGTAATAAATCAGTTCAAACTTCATAAGTGTCATTTATGTAAATGGTAATTTACCTTAGATGTAGTTAAGGTTTTTGTTGAATTTTTTTGTTGAGTAATAAAATTTCGATCACTATTGCGGTATCTTTAATAAAAAGTTCTTAATTTAACCGAGCCGGTTGTAAGCTAAGTTTCTTCGGTTCATCTGTTTTTGAAATAAAATGTCGGGGTTTTTCCCACTTTTGTAGGTTGTGGTTTTTATCACCAATACGCTTTTACGCTTATAACTTGTCCCGTTATCTCTCGCAAAAAACTACGGATGAACTATACGCCGGCGGCCGCTGTTCAAACTTTCATAAAAATAAGAAGTAATTATCTCCATGTCGGACTCACTACCTGGTCTCGAGACTTGCTTTAAAAATTCCCAGAACTTTAAATACTTAGGTACCGTGTACCCGTCCATGAAACTTAAACAGTTGTAGAAGTTATAAAGGTGTGCTTTTTAGAGTTCCTTGGCTCAAAAGGAAAAAATAGAAACCTTGTAGGATCACTCGCGTGTCTGGCCGTCCGTCTGTCACATCCAATTTACCCACGGGAGCTAGCACAGGCGTCATTTTGTCACTTGTCGCTCAGTGCATCGTTCACTGATTCCACTGCCAAGAAAGGCCACTGTGCCCTTAGTGTAATCAAAAAGCACAAAATAAGTCTCGATCGCGTTTGCGTCAAAGTGTCAAATAGTATGAGAATTGTTAAACGCGAACGCGATCGAGATTTATTTCTTGGCCTGGTCGGCGATTACACTAGGCGTTCTGAGCGACAAGCGAGAAAACGACGCGCGTGCTAGACGTCCAGGAACTACTAGACTGACTAAGTTATAGTTCGTGTATTTCAAAGGGCGGAAGTAGCTTCAAAGGACGACGCCGCCTTTCAGTTTAATATGAAGCTTGATAGACTAAGGGCTAGGGCATGACATAACTATGTTAGGAGAGGTTCATTAGACCCCAGATCTATTTTTGCTGACTTAGATAGGTAAGTACTCTGTCGTCATCATCATCACGAGCCTTTTTACGTTACGTTCCACTGCTGGGCACAAGCTTCCCCTCAGAATGAGGGGGCTTCTACAGTAATTCCCTCGCGGGCCCAATTTGGATTGGGAACTTCAGAAATACCATTGAATTGTTTTGCAGAAGTGTGCTGTAGGCCTTCTCGCGATTTTATCCTTCACTGAAAAGCTCGTGATAAATTAATGTAATTTGACACATAAATACCGAAAAACTCAGGGGTGCTAGCCGGGGTTTCGAATCCACGACCCCCTGCTAGAGAGGCCATAGGTCAAACCACTAAGCTACCACGGCTGTTACAGCGGTAAACGCACCACCGACAGTATTATAATTATTCATAATCATCACCATGTCAGCTGAACCGAAAGACAATGAAAATAATCGATTTATCGATTTTTTTTCATTGATTCAGAAAATAGCTCCATCTCTTGCCACTAATGCGTAACTGTAGAAGTTCCGTAGTGGGTGAGCCGCTTGATTAAGCTACTCATAGATGGCGCTGAGGAGAGATCTTCCAAATAAAAATATGACACAAGGCATTGAAAAATTCGTTAGGTACACCAACGTTAAGTATAGCTTAATTGGTGGAGCGTGGTACGGATTACCGAGGTTGCTGGTTCAAGTCCAGCTGCTTAACGGATTTTTCTTTGCATTGTCATTGTATGTTGAACCGAAAGACGTCCACTGCTGGACATAGGTCTCCCCCAAGGCTCTCCACTCGACCGGTCTTGTGCTTTCCGCATCCACCGCGGTCCCGCGATCTTTACCAGGTCGTCGCTCCGTCTTGTTGGAGGCCTACCGACAGCTCGTCCCCCGGTCCATGGATGCCATTCGAGAACCTTCTGACCCCATCGGCCATCAGTCCTGCGAGCAATGAGCCCCGCCCACTGCCACTTAAGTTTTGTCATTCTTCGGGCTATGTCATGTATGCCATATGTATGTATAGGATGAGTGAAACGGAGTACTGAGTGACGTATGAATGAGCAAAAGAGATAGTATGAAGTTCGAGTGTATGGGTAAGAAAGAGAAACCATGAATGACAGGCAGTTTTTGCTTTTAAAATATTAGGTAGTTGTAGATCGCTAGGAGACTGTAAAGAGAAGACGTGTTATTTTTTAATTTTTATGTTTAATATAATTGTCGAGTTCGAAAAAGTGGTTTTCTTCAATTCACGATCCCACATGTATGTGTGTTATAATTATTATTTCTATAATATTCTTGTAAACTGCAGCGGTATAAAACGGAGAATACACCCGTATGCTCCCACGCTAGTTATTTACTTTAATAGTAGAAGTTTGCCAGCACAGACGATGATAGTTTGAGGACTTTAATAAGCACTACTGCAGCTTTTTATAGCGCGCCTGTAATAAATGAGCTTTCAGAATACCACCGTATCGATCAATTCTAGTTTTAAGTTTTTAAAATAAGCTTTTGCTTGGTTCACTCGGAAGAGTTCTTTCCGAATTGGTACTTAATTTGGGATTTTACAACTTGTAGATGCTAAAGTTAAGTAATTGAAACCCCAAACGATTCATTTTCACAGTCCGATATCTCAAATATTTTTTCATGAAACTGCCGTGAGATTCAATCATAATATGAAGTAAACGGATCACTCACGTACGTCAGTCGAGTATAGCCCGACAATAATAATAGCCATGAAAACGAAAATTTCAAATGTCTAACTATCACGGTTCATGAGGTACAGCCTGGTGACAGACGGACAGACATCGGAGTCTTAGTAATAGGGTCCCGCTTTTTATCCTTTGGTAACCCTAAATAACCAACTTAGAAAACTTGAGAAACCCCCGACATTGTCATTTCAAAGTTCAATATTTCAAAAACGGGTGAACCGATTTTAATGAAAGTTAGCTAAGAACCATCTCGATTAAAATAGCTTTCGACTGAAAGGAACCGCATCGAAATCGGTCCACCCGTTTGGGAGCTATGATGCCACAGACAGATACACAGATACACAAACACACAGATACACATGTCAAACTTATAGCACCCCTCTTCTTTGTCGGGGGTTAAAAATATTATGTTACCTTCCTTTAATGGTAAAAAAAACGAAGTTAATACTTAGTATGACGTCCGTTGCCAACCCAACAAACCATCCTAATATTGGACACTTAATTTGTCGTCATCTCGGCTGACGAAGTGGCCCGTAACTGAGTGTAGCAGCCATTAGCAGCAATTTGCTGCCAACTGCCGCCGACTTAATATCGAATGCCTTTGACTCGGTCGCCACGGTTTTAGGATTTTTAAACCCAGACGAAAAAGTCTCAATCCGTTAAGGATAATTGCTTTAAAATTCAAGATTTGACGGACAATTTACATACACACTTACTTATATTCCTACATTCGAACAATGGACGTTAAGTAAAGGCTTGTAAAAAAATGTAAGTAGGTAATTAGATACTGGTAACGTTATGTGTAGAGACTGCAAGAGCATTGCCGAACTCACTTTAAACGCCGGAACGCAACGGCGTTTTTAACCCCCAACGAAAAAGAGGGGTGTTATAAGATAAGACAAGTTTGGCCCGTGTATCTGTGTATCTGTCTGAAGCATCACAGCTCCCACACGGATGGACCGATTTCGATGCGGTTTTTTTAATCGAAAGCTAGTTTAATCGAGATGGTTCTTAGCTAAGTTTCATTAAAATTGGTTCACCCGTTTTTGAAATATTGAACTTTCAAATGACAATGTCGGGGGTTTTACAACTTTATTTCTAAGTTGGTTATTATGTCTACACGTTGATACGTTGAGACAATAAACCAACTTGGAAAAGTTGAAAAATCTTTTAATTTCAAACTTCAATATCTTAAAAACGGTTGAACCGATTTTTATAAAACTTAGCTAAGAGCTACCATTAGAAAACCTGCTTTCAAATAAAAAAGGCCGCATCCAAATCGGTTCACCCCTTTAAGAGCTACAGTCCCACAAACAGACACACACTCATAGCGTTGAAACTTATAATACTACCCCTCTCTTTTCGTCTTGGGTTAAATTACTTTAATTAAGACATCTTTGTCACCCTATAGGCTAAACTATAAGCGGTTTCGTAATGGGCTCGTAACTCGAACACTTGTGGTTAGGTCACGAGTTCGCGTAATTACACTTAGCATTTGGAATCTTGTCGCAATGAGTCAACGTTGTAACTGTCAGGGAAGTTGGTATGATGTGTGAAATGATTTTACAGTAAGGTGTATACTGTATAGGTACAATAAAGTATTTGCATTACATACATAATAGTAGTTTAAGCAACTGTTTCATAATTAGGGTCCTTAAAACACGAGTGAGTTTTTATGAAACGAGGCGAAGTAGAGTTTCATAATAGGATCACATGAGTGTTTTAAGGCCTAATTATGTAGAATTGCATACATTACCTTATCTACACACATTATAAGTACGCTAAGATGGGTTCAGAAGCCATAGACATAATTAACCGACTTCAAAAAAATCAGGAGGTTCTCAATTTTATTCGTCGGAATCTGTTTTTTTTATGTATGTTCCTGGATTACTCGAAGACGGCTTTACCGATTTTAAAAAATATTTTTTGTTAGAAAGGGTATACTTTCTAGTTGGTCCCATTGTCACCAAGTCAGGATATGATGATGGGATCCCAGGGAAATCGAGGGCAACTCTCAAATTTTATAGGCACGTATCATGTGTTTTATATATTATCGAAAGCTATTCATTGAAGACACACTTGCGATATGTGTGTAGATAAAGATACATCCTAACTAATACTATAAATGCGAAAGTAACTCTGTCTCTCTGTCTGTCTGTTTGTTACCTCTTCACGGGAAAACCGTTGCACCAATCTAAATGAAATTTGGTAAGAAGGTTTGAATATTGAGGAATAACATAGGCTACTTTTTATTCGGGAAAAATACATGGTTCCTGCGGGATAGAATAGCGATAACCGGAATCTACGCGGACGAAGTCGCGGGCAACAGCTAGTACAATTCATAAATGCATTGGGAATATAGAAGCGCTGTACCAGCTTTAGCATGCTCCAGCTTGCACCAGCTTCTCTTCCCCGGGGAACTAGATGACTGAATAATTTAAGCTCAATATCCTGTGAAACTATTACATAATATCGTTACTCCCAGTGGACAGGCAGGATTGTAAAGACAGTATGGAAACCTATGGCACTTTTGGTTGTTTAAAATCAATAAATATATCAATAATCCAAGAATTCGGGTGGTAGGACCTAGTGCGATGTCGCTACCATCATTTTACTAGCGTCCAGTTAAGCGTCTTCCGAATAAAATTATGATAAATAACCCTGCAGCTGCAAAAGTAGAAGGACTAGAGACAGACGGTTAATTATGCCTGAACAAACTAAGTGCGCATAAGAGTAATAAGTCACTCATTCGAATTTACTGTAATAGGTACTAACACGCAAAATTTTTGTACAATAATTTTGTACTTTGCACAAGCCGTAAAGCGTATGCTTTTTGGGACAGGTGTTTTACTGGGGAAGTACATATGGACGCATTTAAATTTACTGCTGGCTCGCAATGCTCGCAATTTGTTCAGCAAACTTTGTATCAACTGCAAGATCAGTGGGGAAAAGTCACGCAAACGTATTATTACGAGTGTAAGACAAGGAAAACAAACCAGTAAAATGGGTCACCAGTGCCCTAAGCACGACTTGTCGAATCCTGCGTCACGTAAAATCGAATAGTAAACTATAACGAGTTTGTATGACGTTTGGAACAGCGCCCGCCCGTGAGCGTATTTGGAATTAAAATTTAGTATGAGATTTCTCGATCTCGATACGATAACCGTAACGTAACGCAGGATTCGACAAGTCGTGCTTAGGGCACAGATCTATACCCTTGCAACATGTCTCATAATTTGCAGATGACTGATTAATTACTCATAGTGAAATAAACAGATCACTCACGTATATCAGTCAAGTATAGCCCGACATGTTTCGGACGAATCCGTATCTAGTCCTTCCGTTTAAAAAATGAAGTTTTTATGGTTAGGTAATTACTTTTTTTTATTGAATCTCACGGTAGTTCCCAGTTGAAAGTGGTTGATTACTGATACATATTCTGTGTACCGCGGCCTCTGGAACTAGTGCGATATTGACTTTCGCCCGAACAAGCATTATGCGAATAATCAATATTGGAGTTGTAGTTCTAACGAGACTTCGTGTAATTATGGGATGTGTATATAAGCCTCCCATCGGAAATACCTTATTTCTTCGTAGTTTCATTAATAAATATGCCATGGTATGTGGTGATGGTCTGATCTATGGCCTCTCAAGCAGGGGGTCGTGGGTTCGAGCTCAGGCTCGCGTCTCTGAGCTTTTCGGTATTTATGTGGGAATTTACATTTGTAATTTATCATGAGCTTTTCGTTTTAGGAAAAGATCCTGAGGGACCTGCATACTCCTACAAAGCAATTCAATGGTGTATCTGAAGTTCTCAATCTGCACTGAGCCAGCGTGGGAATTATTGTCCAAGCTCTCTCATACTGAGAGTAGGCCTATGGCCAGATATGATACAAATTGTTGAAGTGCATGTGTAGTGCCTCTAGTGTAACTTCTAACAATGAATATGGGCAACTTAGCAGCGCCACTAGTGGCACGTATCGACAACAAACAATTCTCATACAATTGGACACTTTAATCAGCAGAGGCTCTTAATCTAATTACCGAACATTGTTTTACATTGAACTAGCACACCAAAAGTTAATGGCATGCGTCTAACGCTGCGATTTCCGCTCATAACACCGCGCGCTTAAGGTAAGCATACATGTATGTAAAAATCACTATACTTACAATACCTGAAGTAACATTAACCCGTTTTAACCCGCATTCAATCCTAATAGCAAGTTATTAGAGTAAAATACGGTTCCGTTTATTCGATTACGCTTGCCCCGGGCAGTAATTCCCATTTGCGTCCCGTATCGAGGGCTCCAATTAAGGTGATCCTCCGTGGAGGACGTGGGGGACCCCAGTTGAGGAAAATGAGAGAAATTCCACTTTTTTGCTAGTTATTGAAATTGAATCAGCAGTCCCCCGGGTTGCGGGTGACTATGGGCTCACTTACCATCAGGTGATCCACTCGCAAGTTTGCCTAGTTTGGGACGAGAGGAATGTTTTTAATTGTCCCATGATAAGGTTTTTAGCGAACGAACTTTGGTTACAAAAGCCGGTTTGGACTGAGTCTTCTATGTAGAAAAATGTTCACGATTTCGTTGGTCTATGAAGCTCTATCATAAGAATAACATTTATTCTTATAGCTCTATGTCCATTATGTAAATTGACAATTGCTCCGAAGATGTCTAAATCGTAAAATACCCAATTAGCAAACAGTCCTTAAAGCGACACGGCAAGATAACAACGAATCTAGTATGCAGTTTTTTTATTATAAAAAAAAGGTATATAAAATGTCAGATTTGTATTAAAAAAAATCGAAACGCAAGCTGTGCCCTAAGCACGACTTGTCGAATCCTGCGTCACGTAAGATCGAATAGTAAACTATAACGAGTTTGTATGACGTTTGGAACAGCGCCCGCCCGTGAGCGTATTTGGAACTAAAATTTAGTATGAGATTTCTCGATCTCGATACGATAACCGTAACGTAACGCAGGATTCGACAAGTCGTGCTTAGGGCACTGAAGACATACCAAAAGGTCTTGACAATTTGCTACTATTTGTGGTATCATCCACATTAAGCAGTTTGGACATTATGCCGCACAGACAATTGCTATTTTGATTGCGCTATGGACGTTATGTTAATTGGGCAAAACCTGCCTGCGTTTTCTGAAAATTCTGTGCATATGGGATCCAGAGGCTTAGTTTATAATTATGTATGTAAGCTTAGATTTAGATTAAACTAACATAGAATAAGGTAATCGTAAACTAACACTTTATACTCTACTTTATAGACATTTTTCTTCTTGGTCAATTTGCGGCGCTGGACATTTTGCTACACAGAGGATTCAGTGCTTACTTACCCACAAAAGCTGTTACAGTTGTCCACCAAAACGCCGTAGCTAGGCGTTCCCAGCCGGTGCGCCGGCCGCATTAAGCGCTCGCGGTTACACTCTCCCAATTATTCCCGCTGTAGAACTGGCGTGTGGTCACCGTTCGCGGACGACTCGCTTTTAAAGCGTTACCAGTGGGTCAAGCACGTCTTGTCGAATCCTGCGTAACGTTACGGTTATCGTATCGAGATCGAGAAACCTCATACCAAATGTTAGTTCCAAATACGCTCACGGGCGGGCGCTGTTCCAAACGTCATACAAACTCGACAACGTTTACTATTCGATTTTACGTGACGCAGGATTCGAAAAGTCGTGCTTATTTAATGTTATGTAAAATAAATGTGCCATCTACAAATACCATGGTTGTATTACTGTTATAAAAACCGGACAAGTGCGAGTCGGACTCGCGCACGAGGGTTCCGTAGAAAGATTTTAACGCTTTTCCCCAGTGTTTTAAGTAGTCCAGTGTTAGCAGAGCCCTGCTTCTAAGCAAAATATACGCAGTGTGGGGTCATCTTATATTGGTCTGTGAAATCTACAGACAGACATAAAATTATTAGATTTTGACAATTTCCGAGTGGTTGTGCCATAAGAGCTACCTTTATACCAAATTTCAAGTTTTCTACGACAACTGGAAGTACCCTTTAGGTTTTCGGGGTACGGCAATTTGTATGGAAACAACCTTTTGGATGACTGTATTTTTTGATGCGTTGACTCAGAAGTTTGATTTTTTCACAGCTTCAAGGGACTGCAGGCTTGACTGCGTAGGTTTTTGATATTAATTTCAGCATGCTACCTCTACGCGTTCCAGAGAAAAAGGTTCTTGACAGACAGACAGACGGACAACAAAGTGAGTGAGTATAAGGGTTCAGCTTTTTTCCTTTTGAGGTACGGAACCCTAAAAAGACTAAAGAAACGCTTGCCTCGTCTTCAAGCCCAATACCGCCAAAGGCCCACTATATAATACAGTAACCGAATCCTAAATACGGCCAAACCAATAAATTTTAACCAAATCTAAATTTAGGGTTGACACACAATCTTAATTACAGGCCGATGTAGAACTAAATTTACAACCCTAGCAACCGAATTTAGCCAAGCCATTACCGACCCAACTGGGTAGCAAATACTGCTGGTTTTTGTATGTCAGTACGGATTTCAGGGATAGGTTTCAGTACGAGTGGTAGCGGGAACTGAAAATGCTGAAATGTAAGATTTCCGCTGGCTTGCAATTTTGCGATGGAAGCGATGCTGATTCTAAAGTTTGCTGGGAAATTGAAATGTTACTTGGAGATGTTATGTTAATTTTAATCGTAGATTAGTGACGAGTTTTCGTAAAGGAACGATGACGGTTAGAATTCGTTTTGAAGACCTGAACGCCTAGTGTCATCGCCGACCAGGCCAAGAAATAAGTCTCGATCGCGTTCGCGTTTAACAATTTTATTCTCTTACCATTAGTCATTTTAACGCAAACGCGACGAGGCGTATTTTGTGCTCATTGATTACACTAAGGGCACTGAGCCTCTCTAGTGTAATCAACGGCCAAACAAAACGTCTCAATCGCGTTCGCGTTTTCGTCAGAATTACTATGGGCACATTAGCAGCGCCACTAGTGGTACGTATCGACAACAAACAATTTTATTTACATACTATTTGACATCCGTAACGCAAACGCGATTACACTAGACGCTCAGAAACTAAATCAGTTCGGTGAGGTCGTTTAAACATACATAATATGAAATCTGATTTGTTAAAGTAGGGTGGGTAATACCACTGGTAATTCCAGTGGGGATGGATAAAATATTTGATGTTTTCATGCTTTTTAATAAGCGTAATATTTTAGGGTAATATTTTTGACTTCAGTGACATTTCATTGCCATTAACGACATAATGTCAACGAAATGTCTGTTGCATTACTGTTACCGATTCAAAATGACATTAACTTAAAGACCTAAGTTTTGTACAGAAATGTGAAACACAATCACAGCAAAATAAACTAGTGGTTTGAACTCTGGCCTCTCAAGCAAACGTATCACACTATTTCGTAGTCCTTCATACGGGAGCGCACGACCCAGCGGCAGTGAGACGCACACTGCGCGCCACGACTCAGCTCGCGCCACTACCAGTAGGTACTAGCGGTAGTTTCATGACTGTTATAAGTTATAAGTCCACTTTAAAAAAATATTGTAAACTGTCCACTTTAATTAAACTGTGCGACTGTAGTTTAATTACTGATGTGCCGTCGGAAACTTTCTGAAACTGCGAAATTTTTCACATGGGAAAGTTTCACAAATTCCTCACATTTTTGTTTGGGGTTTGACACTTTATGAAATTGAAAACGAAAATTTCTTATATTTTCATAAAATTTTCAAGAAATTTCCGAGAACTTTTCCAGCGTTTTGGAAACTATCCGCAACTTGCATATTAGTAGTTACTAACAGTGCACTTTAATTAAACTTTGCGACTGTAGTTTAATAGAGCCATCACTAAGCTATACCCGTTAGGTCTGATTTAATTTCGCTTCATGCTAATAGCCTGAACCTAGGGCAATTTAGTAAGACGTCTTGCCTGCAATTGGGGTAGTTTAGTTGCTTAGTTACAATATTTCAGAACCCATTTAACTTTAACCAGACGCAATTTACTTGTCACACTGCTAGTATCTTAACAACAGCCCTCGGCGATGTCAGTATTCTAGTGTTAGGGTGTGTATGTTATGTTTAGAGTCCCGTGCACGAGTATTCGAATGATACATAACGTATTTATAACGAAGGTACACCTACCTATAAGCACCTAGATAAGGAAGATGTGTACGCTACGGTATGGTGGAGGTCGGTATGATTATAATACACTCAAAAGCAAAAAAACGGGTCACTTTGTATGGAATTGTTCATACAAAGTGACCCGTTTTTATTGCTCTTGAGTATATTTACGTTTCAGTTTGAAATGTGAGTACTAATATTTGTTGCATAGTGTGTGTGGCTGCGGCCACCACTACACAATTGATTGAATATACGTCAGTGTGCCAATAACAAGCCGTGGTTTCACTCGCTCCCTTCACATATTTATCAATATTGTAACAAGAAAACTTCTCCGTAATTATTTTGAAAGCACACCCATAAAACATGAATCTACATTATTTATCTTTCTTACTAATCTTTCTAGGAATCGATCTTATTTCAGGTGAGTAATGACACCAAGAGTCCGATCTCTGATTATAGGCTATGTAAAGTACATTTTTTAACTGGATAGATACAAACAGTTCTTTCGCTGTCTTAAAACTAAAACCAATTACGAATTCTGCCCCAAATAGAGAAAATAAAGGGAGCACGAGTCCGACAGAGGACGATTACGTTTATATATGCAACGTCCATCCGGCAGACTTAGAGGATAATCCGGATATAAGCTCCGTTTAACATCTGTGCGGGCAAAATATCCGCAGCCCGGGGCAGGCAGTAGTTCAACTACGGGATGTATTAGAATTATTATTACAGAATTATTTGCTGGCCCCTATTTCATCATCTTTACAAATTGAAATTGTCATTGAAACGAAGGTTTTCAATGACAATTCGAGCTACAATTCTTTGCCATTATGAAGTGCGCTAAAACTAATGCTCTTCAAGTCAGCAGTTGACACCGAATTGTCATTGAAAACTGGCATTTGTAAAGTTGGTGAATTAGGGCCAGAGGGTCGAGCATGACTTTACGAATGCTGCGTAACGTAAAATCGAATAGTAAACGTTGTCGAGTTTGTATGACATTTGGAACAGCGCCCACCCGTGAGCGTATATTTGGAACTAAAATTTAGTATGAGGTTTCTCGATCTCGATACGATTCGATGCTGATAGATGTGACTTCACCCTAACCGTAACGTTACGCAGCTTTCGTAAAGTCGTGCTTGACCCTCTGGTATCAGCCGCCTATAGTTATTTCTATGAACCCGCGATGCAAAATGAGGGTTGTTATAAGTTTGACCGCTATGTGTGTCTGTGTGTTTGTTTATGGCATCGCCGTGGGTCTTAAGCGGTTGAACCGATTTAAATGCGGTTTTTATTTTATTCCAAGGCAGGATGTCCGCACCGCATTTATCTACCGATTCTAGTAAAATATTGTGATCAGGGTCGATAATTTTTCTGGTGTGTGTTTTTCTTTTTCGCGAACAAATATTCTTATTCTTATTCTTAGATTTTTTTTTTGGAAATTAAAAATAAAAACTAAAAATGCTCAAAAATGAACTCGCGAGTTCTACAGCTAGAATTTGTGCGGAAGTGTCAAATCGACGTTGAAAATCTGACACTACAGTGACTTGAAATAATAAAATATCCCTTACTGCTTCTTTATTCAGCCTGCGTCATCCCGACGTCTGCTAATAACACTACGCCCATAAATCGGACTCCGCAAACTTTGTTTGCCATTTATAACAAAACACGCGATTTTAATTAAATTTACTACGTGGCTTAAGTTGGAACTTAAGGACCCAAAGAATAATATATGTCAGACAGGCATACATAGCTGTAGTTTTATGTTTTTCCCCTTTACCCATCCTGTGCTTCATACTACGTACGTATGCGTAAATTCTAAACAATTTTGTAGAACAAATGTGACATAATTTTAACGTAAGTACTTATGTACTTAGAGCTAGCTTAGCAAAAGAAAAGACAAAAGAAGGCCAAAATCTAATGTCGAAATTTTCGATAAACATTCTAAGAGAAAAAAATCTTCAACAGAGCCATTTCACACGACGTAAACATTTTATAGCTGCATAAAGAGGCTAGGGTAAAATAGAGAAAAAAATCGGCCTTGAGCTGGTCTTCCACAATCAGACCCCTATGGGTCTAAGAGGGACTCGACGGGGGTCTACGTTGACGTAAAAAAAATGGGGGTTCACAAGTTTTAAGTGGATCCACGAAAATGTATCTGATTTCGATAGTAAAGAACAAAAACGTTGACTTAGCTTTACATACTTATCAATGTATTCAGAAAATATACTACCTACTCAAAAAAATAAAAGGGTTAGATAGATGTAGCAGTCCACCGAAACCAGTAAAATCTTCAAACTGCTCTACAAGAAAAAAGTTTGGGAACCTCTGTCCTAGAGGAAGGACTACGGATCGGATTAGTCGGAAACATGTAGGGCCATACTGTTCAGACTGTCATACGTGAACGATCCGTTTCTTTCACTAGAACATCACATTAATTACGTTACATTAATTGGCCATGAACATGCCAGCTAGTTAAGATAACATTTACCTACTCTGGTTACATTTGGAGCTCTATAATGGTGAAGTTTTAAATAATACAGGCATGCTCGCGTGGAATTTGTCTTGTGTTATGTGGCGCAAATTTTACTTGTTAATCAGTTAATCACATGACGTACGCTACTAAAAGCTTAAAGACAAACTAAACGCTGCTCAGCGTACGCGAAAATGCCGAAGTCGAAACAGTGGAATAATTTAGATTCAGTCGCGTCCGGCCGAAACGGCTGGAAATTCTGAAATTATGTCGAGTAATTATGTCGTGTGTCGTATTTGTTTGGCTAAGTGATAACTGATAATAAAGACAAAGTTAATGCGAGTAAATTGAAGTGCTTTGTTACAACCTACTAGCTGTTGCCCGCGACTTCATTAGCGTAGATTTCGGTTATCGTTATCCCGCGGAAACTATACAATTATGAATGAAAAGTGGCCTGTGTTATTCCTCAATATTCAAACTATCTTCTTACCAAATTTCATCTTGATTGGTGCAGCGATTTTTCCGTGAAGAGGTAACAAACAGACAGACAGAGACAGGGTTATTTTCGCATTTATAATATTAGTTAGGATTACTAAACTGCTGAAATATATAGCTAAAGATCGGAACTGCTGTTACAAAAACCTGTGCAATGCAACTCTTATATTGAGGAAGTATAGTGGAAAAAGTAAAACCGCCTTTAAAAAAAAACCTTAGAAAAAAAATGTAAAATAATCCTCTAAAATAACAATAAATAAATAAAATAAAATAAAATGCGTTTATTTCGGACAACAGAAACTAAAGCCTAAAGTTTTATGGCCTAGCACTAAGCATCAGAAATATGAAGTCGGTGCGGTGCGAGCGGATTATTCTTTGAATGAAGCACCGACTGTCCGAAATAAACGCATTTTATTTTATTTTATTTATTTATCGTTATTTTAGAGGATTATTTTACATTTTTTTTCTAAGGTTTTTTTGAAGGGGGTTTTACTTTTTTGTTAAAAGATTTTTATTTCACAATTTTACTTTGATTTAACATTTTCAGAATTATCCTCCAACTTATAACCGTTAAGGAGTTGTACCTTCCATCATCAGCTCATCAACATAAGATGATGACTACCGGACGCAAATACTCGAATAGCCTTAGAAAATATATGAAACACATGATACGTGCATATAAAATTTGAGGGTTGCCCTCGATTTCCCTGAGATCCCATCATCAGATCATGACTTGGTGACAATGGAACCACCTCAGGAGTAAAAAAAAAATTGAAAACCGGTCAACAATTGACGAAGTAATCGATGTACATACATAAAAAAAAAAAACATAGAGTGGAACGTAGAACCTCCTCCTTTTTTTGAAATCGGTTAAAAATTACGTAATAAGTGCCTACTGTGATTTAAAGCAGTTATCACGGGAGTTCCTTCTTATCTCCCAGAGTTCAACATTAAGATGAACCGAGGGGAAGTACTTTACCCATGTTTACTAATAAACAATAGTAGATATGCCTATTTATAACACGTGCAGTTACAGTCATACTGAGATAGTGGAAGGAATCCCCTAGGTTTCCTCGATTGGTATATAAAGAGCAGTTTTAAAGGATTCAGTATCACTCAGTCATTTGAGCTTTGAAGAGAAATAATCTGTTCGGGACAAGAAAAGGGAATAATCTGGTAAGTGACTTCTCGTAAAATGAAAATGTAATCTTAATTTATCAATTCATAATTCGATTAAATAAATAACTATTTTGTTTAAATACTTTATTTTGCATAAAATGTGGGTGGGTGTGGGTGAGTGTGTGGGCGTGTTTGTGCCACAAACGCAAATGATTATGGGTTTCGTCTTTACTATTTAGGTTCAGAAGCCATATTTATTATTTCCCCTATTTCTAAAAGAACATGGCAATTTGCAACTAAAATATTTTATTAGAGTTTTAAGTAGATATTTCGATCTCGGTATGTATTCTGTGACTGCCCATTGCTAACCTTACATTTTCTTTAGATTTTTTTTGATTTGTTTGTATCACCAGCCTTTTTTACGTCCCACTGCTGGGCACAGGCCTCCTCTCAGAATGAGAGGGCTTGGGCGATAGTTCCCACGCGGGCCCAGTGCGGATTGGGAACTTCACACACATCATTGAATTGCTTCGCAGGTGTGTGCAGGTTTCCTCACGATGTTTTCCTTCACCGAAAAGCTCATGATAAATTACAAATGTAATTCCGCACATAAATTCCGAAACACTCAGAGGTGCGAGCCGGGGTTTGAACCCACGACACTCTGCTTGAGAGGCCATAGGTCAAACCACTAGGCTATCACGGCATGACGTCTTCAATAAGTTATATTTATATTATACGTTAACCTTTTTATATTTGACTGCATGTTTCAGGTCAAAATGAAATCACTGTATGTGTTTGCTGCTCTTCTGGTGGCCGTTGCGGCGCAAGAGTTCTACGAAAACTACGAACCTCAAGCATTCGTCGACAACAGGTAACTTAAGCTTACAATAGTTTGATAAAAAATGGCGCTGTTTTCAACTTGTATAAGTCTGCGGGTATGATGATAAATTGACTTTACATTTTAAAAGAAAAACCGGAAAAACCTTATAAATAACTCTTTTTAAAGGGGCGCTTTACCTTAGCCGTTACATTATCCAAAGAAAAATAATTAATTATGATTGTATTATTTGTTTTGACGTCCCTTGTAAAAAAAAACATAAATTTTCAAATTAAAATTTAAAAATTAAAACCATCACTTTGTTTTTAACATCTAACGCAAAAGGGGTGTTAATAGTTTGACCTTTTTACGGGTGTATGGCGTATCTGTTATATCTGTGGGGCATCGTAGCTCCTCGAAAGCTAGTCTAATCGAGATGCTTCTTAGCTAAGTTTCATAAAAATCGGGTTAAAAGTTTTTAAAATATTGAACTTTGAAATAAAAATGTCGGTGGTTTTTCAACTTTGACGACCGAATAGCCTAGTGGTTAGAGCCTCTGACTATAAAGCTTGAGGTCCCGGGTTCTAATCCCGGTCGGGGCAAATGTTTGTATGATGAATACGAATATTTGTTCTCGGGTCTTGGATGTTTAAGATGTATATAAGTATATGTATTCATCTATATAAGTATGTTTATCCGTTGTCTAGTACCCACAGTACAGGCTTTGCCTAGTTTGGGACTAGGTCAATTGGTGTCAATTTGTCCCATGATATTTATAACTTCTCTAAGTTCGGTATTTTTGTTTTAGCGACTACCAATACAGACTGGATCAACTTCGCAAGCAACGGGACAGGAATCGTCCACGTCGTGACGTCACAGGCTCTGTCCCGGTCGGCCGGGATGGGAAACTTATCGGGACACTGGGAAGCACTGCTAGAGGAGGACTGTTTGTAAGTAAAGCTATCCTATCCTATTCGGTGAAGGAAAACCTCGACAGGAAACCCGCACACTCCTGCGAAGCAATTCCATGATGTGTGTGAAATTGACAATCCGCACTGGGCCCGCGTGGGAACTATAGCCTCTCATTCTAAGAGGCGTTCTGAGAGGGATTCTGTGGAACGTAAAAAAAGGCTAGTGATGATGATGAAACCTATCCTCTCTTAGACTTTTGCCTGTTTGTTGAGAAAGGAATCATTTTACAGACTACTTTAATCGTCAATTTGTACTTTTGGAACGATGTTTATAAAGTTCGCCCGTGAAATGACGGCAAAACCGCGATCTTATGAGAGGGCAGCTAGGGTTACCTTTATTCCATTATGGTTGCCTGGTAGAGATCGCTCTGTAGCGATAAGGCCGCCCATTGCTACCTTGTATTTTCTTTGTGCCTTATTTCTTATTTTGACTGTTATGTGGTGTTCAATAAAGAGTTGTATTGTATTGTATTGTATTGTATTGTATTGTATTGTTATACTAGGGTTATACGTATACTGTTGTAAAACTTGCCCGTCAATCACTCTTTGACGTGACGTGAGGTAACATGATCACTAAAGAGTGTTTAAAAGTGAACTGTCTTAATATTGATGACTATGATCACTTATAAAATAAAGTAAACGACCCAGTGATCGACACGTCAATTCCAATAATTGACACCCTGCTTGTCTCCTTTATTGCTAAAGTATTAAGATTGAAGATGCCAAGTATTGGGACAGCCTCGAGCACTCGAACATTTACCTTATAATTACTGATGAATTGATGATAAATGCTATCAAAAATGTTTGCCCATCTTCCGGTAAGATTTGACGTTTCACATTACCTGAAGGTATGCTGAATTGCGGATATGAGACGTGGGCGCTAACAATGGGCCCATGATGGGCCTCATAACGAAGCTCAAAGTCACTCAGAGGACGATGGAGCGGGCTATGCTCGGGGTTTCTCTGCGGGATAGAATCAGAAACGATGATATCCGCAGAACTAAGGTTACCGACATAGCCCGAACAATTGAGAAAATTAAGTGGCAGTGGGCACATTGCTCGCAGAACTGATGGCCGATCGGGTCAGAAGGTTCTCGAATGCCGTCCACGGACCGGGAGACGAGCTGTCGTTAGCCCTCAAACAAGTTGAAGCGACGACCTAGTAATTATAGCGGGATCGCGGTGGATGCGGAAAGCACAAGACCGGTCTGAGTGGAAAGCTTGGGGGAGGCCTATGTCCAGCAGTGGACGTCTTTTGGCTGACATGATGATGATGCTGAATTAGTTAATTTGGTTTTCAGGGTCAAGGCGGATATGAGCACAACATAATCAACGACGACCGCGGGCGGCTGGCGGCGCAGGCGTACGGCACGCGCGTGCTCGGGCCTACGCGGGACTCCACCCACCTCGGCGGCAAGCTGAGCTGGCAGGACAGGAGCTCTATGGCGACCATCGACGCAAGCAAGAGGATGGGCGGACGAGCCAGGGTTAGTAGCATAATGGACTCTTAAGGTCACCACGGCCTGCTTTCTCACAGGCCAGATCACGTCATGGGAACTGTCGCATCCGATGAGGCCTGTCGCTCCGGGAGACCCAATCAGCCGCACGGACAATAATAAAGGACGGGCAGGACACATTTCTCTGAGTGTAAGTGCCAAGTGGTCTTTAAAACTAACATCGTCTTTATGTTATCCAGGTGGACGTGGACGCGGGCGGGCGATGGCAGCCGTCCAGGAACTCCGAGCTGACGGCGGGCGGGTACTACAGCCACCGCGAGGGCCGCCCGTCCGATTACGGAGGCCGCGCCAACTTCAACTACCGCTTCTAAGCACCGATATACCTAACAGAAGGAACCAACTTGCTAATCTATCCATAACCTAAAACTTAGAAACGTTGAAAAACGCCTGATATTGTCATTACAAAGTTCAATAAGTATTTAAAAACCGATTAATGCGCCTTAGCTAAAAACCATCTCGGTTAAATTAGCTTTCGATTTAAAAAACCGCGTCGAAACCGGTTCATCTGTGTGGGAGCTATGATGCCACAGACAGATACACAGATACACAATGTCAAACTTATAACACCCCTTTTTTGGGTCTTGGGTTTAAAAACGTATGTTAAATATTCTGGTCATTAATAACATTTACTTGGTTCGCAAGTTTCCAACAATCTTTATTTAGCGTTGTTAAAACAATGGCTGTGATAGTCATTGATTTATGTTATTGCGAAGTGTATTAGCTTAACAAAAATAATGATATCTTTTTAACATTGTAAAGTTAATTTGAGTCCATTTGAAATTATTCTTAATAAATAGTACCTAAACGAAATACTTACCTAATTATGTTTTGTTTACTTTTATTATAATTTTAAATGTCAAGCTCTCAGTAAATCTCAGTAACCTAGGTACGAATGAAAACCCCAGGGGAACCCTCCATATCAATGCAAAAGGTACATCACCTCAGTTTTTCCCCTTTTAGGTTCTGTTGTTATTGTGCAAACAAATTTACGTGATAAGGAATAATTCCCATTTTAATTGGCGGAAGGTTATCGTTTCACTCGGCCCTTAACATTGGTTTGGTTGAACTGAACTCGCAACTAAGTCACTTACGCGTCTGGGGCTCTTATAGTTTCTAACTTCTCCCTACTAACTCATCTGGATTGATTAGCCTGTAGATGGTATCCATACATGCTGTGCCAGTGGGCTTGGGACCCACACAATTTTTTGGTCCCACAACAGATCGGGCGAGAAGGCCTCTCTCTTTTTGGCGTCAATATGACCTACGCGGTCGGTGTTCGGGGCCAGGTTTGCGTTACCGACGCATTTTCCCATCCGTAAAAAAAAAGATATAGGTATCCATACATTTCCCAATGAGTTAATGAGTGTGTGTCGCAGTGCCAGTCGACTAACAGCCCTCAAAATACACTCACTCCACTAGATCCAATTGTGCATTCGGAATACTCCGATTTTTTTTTTTTTTGGTAGGTACTTACACTTTGAAATGGGGCTTTTTTCAGCAGTTCTGCGCCCATGTTTTCATTTCCAGAGTCCTTCCAAAGAAAGGCCGTAGGTATGAAAACCATTCCGTTTTCACGCTTTGCGAGTTTTTGTAAGTGTCATGGTATTTTCGGGCCGGACAAGTATGGGTAAGATTAATTGCCGTATTTATTTTATCCCGCCATTTTTATGCGGGCCAGTGTTGTAAGTAGATAGCCTTTTGTTCTTTGTTCGTCAATTTACGATTAAGCTGAGCAATACCCGTATTTGCCAATAAAAAATATGCTAAGTAGGTGTTTTTAGTTCTGTGTTAAAGAGCTTAGGACCTGTAAATAAACTGGCCAGTTAAGTATAAGTATTATGGCTGATTTGTGGCTTGACCAGGATACAAAATACAAAAATAACCATTGCCAGACCGAAATAAGTAGCTAGGTTACCTAACCTACGCATTACACATTCGAAACTAGATTGGTGCTAGACGCTAATGATAAATAAATAAAATATTTTTAGCGTTTATTTCGGACAACAGAAACTAAAGCCTAAAGTTTTATGGCCTAGCACTAAGCAGCAGAAATATGAAGTCGGTGCGGTGCGAGCGGAATATTCTTTGAATGAAGCACCGACTTCATATTTCTGCTGCTTAGTGCTAGGCCATAAAACTTTAGGCTTTAGTTTCTGTTGTCCGAAATAAACGCATTTTATTTTATTTTATTTATTTATCATTATTTTAGAGGATTATTTTACGTTTTTTTTCTAAGGTTTTTTTTTGAAGGCGGTTTTACTTTTTTGTTATAAGATTTTTATTTCACAATTTTACGTTGATTTAACATTTTCAGAATTATCCTCCAACTCCTAACCGTTAAGGAGTTGTACCTTCCATCATCAGCTCATCAACATAAGATGATGACTACCGGACGCAAATATTTGAATAGCCTTAGAAAATATATGAAACACATGATACGTGCCTATAAAATTTGAGGGTTGCCCTCGATTTCCCTGGGATCCCATCATCAGATCATGACTTGGTGACAATCGGACCACCTCAGGAGTATACCCTTTCAAATAAAAAAATAAAAATTTGAAAATCGGTCTACAATTGACGGAGTAATCGATGTACATACATAAAAAAAAAATACATACAATGGAACGTAGAACCTCCTCCTTTTTTTTAAGTCGATAAATAAATGAATGTTTACCGGCTCATCTCAGTCAGTAAAGAAGGTACTGAAGTAGATGACATCATACCTAGTACTTAATATTAATTATTCTGTGGTAAAGTACCAGTACTTCCTGTTAGTTATTCTGTGGTAATATTAAAGTTACAATTTGAAAGCGGAAATTTATTTCTAACAAAAAGTGATAGAATGAGACTTCCGCTTGTAAATTGTAACTTGTAGCTTTATAAAACACGGCCCTGATATTCGTCAGCCATTTCTGGAAGCCGAGCATTTGAAAATTATTACGAAACATGTGTGATTTTCCCACAATTTGTTCTAACATTGCTTTTTATCCCCAGTAGGGGCTCGCCAATAAAGCTGACGAACGGAAAAATTATCTGTCTGCCCCATTCTCTTATTTCTCTTAGATGAAGGTCTTAATATTCAGGAATTCTCGTCTCGGGGAAAACATCTCCAGTGAGCTTAATTGCGGTAATAAAATTCCGTTGGAGGTAAATTCTCTTGGAAGTGAAAGGTACTACTTATGCTATACCGCTTAAAACTTGAGCAGCGGAGTTTCGTATCGGTAGATTTGAATATTAATGGGGTTTTGAGGGGGTAAGATTAACTATTTCGTGGTTTATTTTATGGTGTATTGTATTTGTTAAGTACCGGTTTTAGTGGCAAATGCTTTGCTTTGTAAGGATTACAGGTTTAGTAATCGTATTAGGTAGGTATGTATGTAAAGTCAAAGAAACTGAATCGCGTACTTTTGTGGCACCTTTTCATAACAAATTAAACAATGATCGCTTTGGCAGACATGTGTCACGTTAATGTGACATTTGCAGGGAAAAGGTTCCACGGTGGTACCTAGCTAACCAGCGGTAAAAAAATCGGAGATATTAATCAATGTGTCTTCCTGAAATTAACTTTTCAATTGGACCGTTAGAATTTTAGTTTTTGCGATCAATCAACTACCTGTTATGCTAAATAAATATCAATGGATAGTTAGGCCTCGTCAAGGGATGAAAAGTGGGTGAAATATAAAAGAAAAAAGCAAATTCCTCGAAATCGTTGTTTCTTACAAACCTCTCTACTAAACTATGTTCTGTACAATAGAAACCTTCACACATGGAGTGTCATAGAGTAAAACATAATTAAATTATAAAATAAAGTCATCCAAATAAAACAACGCTTGGCAAATGGCGAACCGCGGTTGTACGACACAAATAATATGTGCAGGGGGCACGCGTGCCATTTTGTCGCTTGTCACTCAGTGCGTCCTTCACTGATTCCATCATCATGCCATCACTATGAAAGGGGCGCACTGCGCGACAAGCGACAAAATGGCGCGCCGTACTACATGTGCAGGTTATTAACGTATAAACAGACAATATCACAATATCCTTAATTTTATTCTGTAGTGTTATTTTCTTATGCAGGCTCACCCGTGGTACAGAAATAAATGCACCAAAGAGACACGGTATATAGCTACATCTTTCTCATATTGTCTACATTGTTTCTCATAAAGGGGAGGTCCGAACTTGGAAATAAATAGGGGAGGGGTGCCCCATAGATACTGTCTACTAAAAGTAAATTTTAAGCTTTAAATTTTGTTTTAGAGATATCCTCTAGCAGTGAAAAATAAACCCAGTATTAATGTTAAGTCCAGTGTAGTATTGTTAAAATGTATAGAACTGTCAGGTTTAAACCTGGTTTTAAGACATAAAATAGATTAGATTTTTTGCTGCAAGTGGCCATGCTACTGCTGCATTTTTTATCCGAAAAATATGAAATTTCCATAATCTGAATTGAATTTTATTTGAATCTTTCATACAAAATAATGAACGATGGGCATTTTCAGAAAACGGTGTACCTTTTTATGACGGTCTTTATAGAACGTAGGTATAAAACGCGTCACAAAAGCGACAAAAAATGCGCGACACGATTTTTATTATTTAAATAGATAGTCCTCGTGATTCAGGCAGAAATAATCCAAACTGTGTTAGGCTATTCAAAAAAGTAAACGGTACACAGTTTTCTGAAAATGCCTGAATAACTTGGTTTCCTTACTTTTTTTAATATCTTGAAATTTACCTAATTTCATGCTAATTTCTGAAATAATCCGGCCAAGCCTAAGGAGCCAGACTTGCCGTCTCCTTTAGCAATTCACAGCGTGCCATATTAGTTGTGTCATACTGAAAGTCAAGGTCTAAAATGATTCTAATGTATTGAGGTACAATTGGCTGCATAGAAACATTGTTCACAATTTTTAAAAACACAAGAAAATGCATAAACTTTGTTACAAAAAAAAACCTTCGTACATTTGCTTAAAAAAAATTATTCAAATTTTATGAAAAAATGGTCGATGCATTTCCTTTTTTACCCCGAATTTGATAAACCTAAACCATAGCCACAGAACCAATATAAAGAGGATATAACATGTTCGTATTTCTTTCCAGAATCAATGTCACCGCTTTTTCCCTCCACTTGCTATTAATACACACAGGCAAAAGCACAACGCAATCACGCACACAATTACTAGTGTAGACACACTGTAGATGAGTTTCCGCAATTAGATATGCTGCAAAACACATGTACCGCGATCAATACTGAGTCACAATTCGCACACTTATGGCGAGGTCACGCGACCATACTTTTATACTCTTATTAGTTCTGTGACTAATAGCATTATACTTGTTTCCGAAGTAGGGACTTAACCAGCAATAACATACAATTATTGAGTACCAGGAAAACGTTAATTTAATTTCAGTTCACGGCGTTTGTGTTTAATATAACATTGAATTTAATTTGCTAGATAGCAATCGGCCAGCTAGCAAATAAAATCCAATATACAACATCGAATTACCAAATAGAGCAAAAAATTAAATAAGATAACTGAAACAAGAACGTTTTCCTCGCGCGTTTTTAATAAACTGAAAAACTTTCCGAAATTAAAAAAAAGATCGAAACTAATAGACATTACAAAAAGAAAACATAAAATAAAGTTACTTTTTATAATTAACGTAATAAACTCGACCATAAATATTGCTTTACTTATACCACGCTACATTTAACTAAAATTACACAAGTTTTCCTAAAAATAAAGATGACACGAGTAATTACAGGATATTTTGTTTAAATGCCTCTTTTCTTAGACTTCACAAAATTAATTATTTATTGAATCAGTGATGTTCTAAAGTTTGTACTTCGATATGAAAAAAGTTGTTCTTTATTTGAAAGTATTCATAATTCCAATTTTAACTTCACAGAAAAGAAAATTATCTAAAAATAACTTATTATCTAACACATTTAAACTAAAAGCGTAATAGCGTGTTCACACACAAATATATCAAAAAAACATGACCCCTTATAATAATATAAATACTAGAAATTAAACCTATAGTAAACTAAATATCTATTACTGACATGATGTGAAATAATGGTAAAAAATAAAACGGCATACTAACTGGTTGGATAATGGAAGATCTCATGATTATTACTCAAAGAAAATGGTATACAAAATAATTAATTATAATTATCCATATCAATAACTGTTCACACACAATCATTTCACTCAGAATCACACTTATTTACAATATCTTAGGAAATCAAGCGTACTTTCGTATGAAAAAAAAAACATTAGGTAATTTTGAAAGATGGGCATATGCATCTATGAGTAGAAATCTATTGGTATAAATATTTTCTTTATGCATTTATGATCCAAAAAGTTGATCCAAAGTTCAACCTGTTACATCCAGTTTAAAATATTGAAGTTTTGATGATACCGTTCATATTTTCAAAATGTATTTGTAACTTTACGCAAAAGTATCAAATAAGAATCAATTGCGGCTTCCGTCGCGTTTGAGTGAGAACATTGCAATCTAGACAAACTATAGCCTCATACACTTCGTGTCCTGTGCCCTAAGCACGACTTGTCGAATCCTGCGTTAAGTTACGGTTATCGTATCGAGATCGAGAAATCTCATACTAAATTTTAGTTCCGAATACGCTCACGGGCGGGCGCTGTTCCAAACGTCATACAAACTCGTTATAGTTTACTATTCGATTTTACGTGACGCAGGATTCGACAAGTCGTGCTTAGGGCACTGATGTCGAGCTACCCAGAGCATTCACTGTTATAAATCATTTTGTAACATTTTTTCTTTATTGAAGTGTTATGAAGAGGCGGTGGTGTAGTGTTAATAGGTGGACCAATTTCGACCACTTTTGTGTAACAGTTGTGTGTATTGTGGTATTTTATAGATAGTTAGTTGTACACACACTTTTATTCTGTAATTTTGATTTTTTTATATTAAATCTACTTAGAATCACGAGTAGTATTGATTTTAAGACGTGAAAAAAGTATTGTGTTCCATTGCGTTACCCTTTTAAAACACACTTGTATGAGAGTAACGGAATGGAAGTGGAATGGACGTACAAAAAATGTATGAAAATTTTGAGACTTTTTTTCACCTATTAAAATCGATAGTGCTCGTGATTCTAAGTAGATGTAAAATGGCCCTTGTATTTCATAGTAACTATGGTGGATACGCGTATTTTTACCAGAAACAAATTCGATTATACATTATTCGTGATTATCGTAATTATGCGTGATCAAAGCCAGACCTAACATTTAGCAGGAGTTTTGAAATTAAAGACATGATTATGATAATCGACTTTTGAGCTTTGACCACGCTACCTTCGTATTTTAGTGTTTGATGTGGCATTGGGTGGTGTATAAAAAAAATGGTTAGAAGTTTAGCGATCGAGGTTTGAGAGCAGTCTTCTTGAGGTACTGATGCGCCAGCTTAGTCAGTTCCAGTTGATCCTGCGTTTTACCGCATGCGAACGTCTTCCATTTGACATCACCCTGTAAAAGTATTGTTTTTAGTCTACATTACCACCCTAAAATTCCATTTAGGAATTCTTGTCTATAGTCGAACAATTAATTAATTCATGTTTAAAGTAGGCCCCTATTCCATCAACTTCACAAATGTCAGTTTTCAATGACAATTCGGTGTAAACTGGTGAATTGAAGTTTTTGTTTTAGCGCGCTTCTTACTTGCAGTTTGAATTGTCATTGTAGACTATTTGTAAAATTGATGAAATGGCCTTGTCATTAATTTTCAAAAAAATTCGGTAGGGCTGTAATGATTGACAACAATTTTTGTAGCATTCCTGCACCCGTTACATAATTCGCTTTTGTTTAATAGGTATTGTGGTAAAATTATTTTAACGGTTATTTTACTAAAACCCACACTAAAAAAAATGTTATGGATTAGTCAATTCTTTAATTCGTTCTATTAAACGAATATTATGGACTTATTAGTCAAATCAGTATTTTATTTTTACCAATAACTGGTAACACTGAAACTGTCATTTTGTTAAAGTGAACTAATTGTTCGCCTATACAGTGGTTTAATGCTTTCATCTACACACATATCATAAGCCCTCTATAATGCGTTAAAAAGCCGTAGAAAATTATCAGCATGTCATTACATCGAATTCGATCGTATCGACAGGCCTATCGTATGGTTTTTTTTTTTCAGGCGATAGCTATCGATAGTAATACAATCTATAGTCTGGCAACACTATTGAGAACTAACCTCGTTCGATCTTAGTATAATACTTACTCTCTTAACTTTAATAATTACTGTAAATACTTACCAATATAAATTCTACGGGCTCCTCCTTAATCTCGGGCTCGCGTTCAAACTTGATGGAGCGGACAGCTGATTTCTTCAGTACTAGAGGCTCGTCGGCCGACGGACGGACCTAAAATATTACTGTCATGGAATTTGTTGCCTACGATTTACGGTGACAAGTTATAATGCATCTATTAACAGTCGTCTACGTATAATTCGGCTATCGTTATCCCATGGAACTGTGCAATTTTACAGGATAATTAACCCTGCATAAGGCCCCACTTTGACGACCGGATAGCCTAGTGGTTAGAGACCCTGACTATGAAGCTTGAGGTCCCGGGTTCAAATCCCGGTCGGGGCAGATGTTTGTATGATGAATATGAATGTTTGTTCTCGGGTCTTGGATGTTTAATATGTATATAAGTATGTATTTATCTATATAAGTATGTTTATCCGTTATCTAGTACCCATAGTACAGGCTTTGCCTAGTTTGGGACTAGGTCAATTGGTGTCAAATTGTCCCATGGTATTTATTATTATTACTTATTGGAGCATAGTACCACTGAATCAATAGCAGCTATGCACATGAAGCACGGCGCGCCATTTTGTCGCTTGTCGCGCAGTGCGTCCCTTTCATAGTGATGGAATCAGTGAAGGAGGCACTGAGCGACAAGCGACAAAATGGCGCGCGCGCTAGCCCCCCTGGAATACATACCCGACAAAGGATATTTTTGAAGCAAGTCGCATTTTCAATAAACACAATTGATATTGTGCCACATTATTCAGATGCTAAGATAGAATTTCCAAACAAGTGTATGTGGTCGTAAAATCGCCTCTGCCTTATTAGGAGTAGTAGCTTATCGACGATACTTTGACTCAACCCCGTAAATATACAAACTTTGACGACATTGGAATAACCACTTTAGGTTCGTGGTCTATAGCGGATATTACAATTCGGTCAAAATTAATATACGAGGTTGAGTCAGAGCAGAAGGCCGTCGTTGTTATTCTCACGTAAAAGTTACATTACTGTGAAGTTTCATCAAAGCCTATTCAGCAGTTTTAGTGTGAAAGAGTAACTAACATCATTTCATCTTGACAAACATTCGTTTATAATACTGGTAGGATTGTGTCAGTGTTCTAATATAAGACTTCGTTCTCCTTTGTGTAAACAAGTAATTTTGTAAATCAACTTTTAAGCGCCACTCGTTGCCATGGAGATGGTCCCTGGACAACTCATCAAAGATATGATTTTCTAAGACCCCACTCCCCCGAAACTCAGGATTTGCATGCTTAGGAGATGAAGCATGAAGGAATTGGCGTGTAACTGTCGAAACTCCTGACGTTTGATGGATTCGTGCCTTAGATAATCTTATTTTAGACGAGTTACCAGGAGACATCTTCATAGCAACGAGTGGAAATTAAAAGTTGATTTACTCAACTCCATATTTGGCGTCTGTAGCTGACTAATTGAAGACTTGATTCCGATTAACTTTAATCACATGGTTTGACGTCTTTACTATTTATCAACATTAGTTATTGTTATTAGCCTCTGTGCCTGTCGCTTCCCCTACAACTGACTGACGTCACTCCAGAGCCCCCACTCAAGTCCGAAATTCGAAGTTCGTGTCCGACCGTCCATGTTAACCTATGTTGGTGTGAGCAGGACGGTCGGATAAGAACTTCGAATTTCGGACTTAACAATTGTCAGTTTACAATGACAATTAGAACAACATTTCTTTGCCAATATGAAGCGCGCTAAAACAAAAGCTGACACAAACGGACATTTTGCAAAGTTGGTAAAATAGGGGCCATGTGCATTGTAGTTCGATACGAACTGTATACGTATCTGTTTGTTTACATGTTTGGCCATTTATCTTGCCCTCGAGCTAGGGTATTTTAAAAATAAATCAACAGAATAATGTTCCAAAATACATTTATTGAAATAAAAAATGACATTGGATCTCTTTGGACAGTGGAGTGGAATACAATACAATATTGACAGTGACATTATAGACTACTCAAAGAAAAAGAGAAAAAAACACAAATTAATACAAAATGTTGCCATACAAACTACGACTACAGAATAAATTAAAACATATTTTAAAGTATATAAATAGTAACAAAAAACAATCGATTTAACAAGATAAATAAGTTTTTTATAAATAAAAAAAAAACAACACTGGCCTGTCAATATTGTGGTGGGGGTGGGTGGGGTAAGGGATTTAAGTATTTGGGTAATGTCATTTGTTTATTCCAAATAAAGTACTCTTTTAAGTATAGCTGCCGATTTATAATTAAAATTGTTATATTTTTAACAAACAAGGTATGCCGTAGAAATAAATAGTTTACACAATTCCACAACCAACGCGTCTGCGAGACAATTTAGCATAATTAGATAAATTTAATCAAAAACGTTAATATTTGAAGGCAAAATTACAAAGCAAAATACTATTAACAAATTGTAAATAAATAGATAGGGGCGGGATGGGTTGATTTAAGGGAAAACGTTAGTTTTTTTATTTCATTGTAGCATAATTTTAAAGTATTTTAATTGATTTATTTTGTCGTTAATTAATCAAAAATAACATGCGCACGATGTTTTTTTTATCGATCCGTCTTTGATTTATTTTTATATTGAAAAAATAAGTAAATCCCTAAAAATCCTTTTTTTAATGTCGTTACGACACGACCCCTATCATACAGTCAACACTCAAAGAGCTTTAGACTAAAAAAAAATTAGAAATACTGCTGCAACAGCCTATTTTATTTTAGTTATTTAAGAAAATTAGTTTTGTACAACAAACACCTACACACTATACCTACGCCTACATTAATACTTGAAATCCTTAATTTAACTTTTTAAAAGATAACACTATAATAATTTGGTGCATGGTAAACTTGAGGTATATTTTCGTTTTAATATTACCTTATTTTATAATTACTTTTACCAATATATTAATTCACAACGATTCATTTGATGAAGGTATCATCTTTGGTAGCCTACTTTTCTAATCTCGTCAAACGTTGTTTTGGTGCGCTTAAACTATTAAAAACCCTAATAGAAAGAAATTGATTAAAAACTATTTAAAATCGATATAAATCTTTAAAATCACGATAGCTTCGCAGTCCGTAATAAAATTAATACGCGTCTCAACTCCAATAAAGAAAAGTACACCGTTCTTTTATAAATTAAACGTTATCAAAATAACTACACTACAGGTCAGAAAACACATAATAATCACTAGAAAACATTTCATCTGTTTGCCCCGAATCTTTATTTTCCGTTTGCCACCATTGGTTCTCTTTCTGCGTGAAATCGGCACCAGCACTCCTACTCATCATCTTATTGGTTAAAATCTCGTCTATCCGCGACGTAGACGGCTTCTGATTGGTCACTTTGTAAATATGGTCCGCTAAAGCATTGGCTAATACTTCTTTAGGGGCTATTAGATTAGAATTCTCACAGGAATTAAGTTCGCTGACCGATGTTATAGTTCTTAGCCGTTCCGCGTTGAGTCTAGCGAAGCTCCTAGGGGATTCTATATTAGTAATGTTCCTAAAAACACTAGGGTTGTTGATATCTGTTTCGTAGTAGTACATTTTAGGGTTAAGGTTAGGTAAGGGATTAGTAGGGATTAAGGACCTGTGTTGTACCTTCGTTTTTTCAGTGATCGTGGCTTCGATGTCAATTTCTTCGTACTTGATGGTTTCCGGTGTGTTTTCGCTCATGAGGCTGTGGAGGCTGGTGGACTCTTCAGCGAGCGAGTTCTTGACGATGGAAGGAGGTGAAAACATCACAGAACTGTCGCCGGCCAGCGTTTTACTCTGTAACAAAGGAATTGTATTTATAAATACATCACCAACAACTTTTGTGGGTGGTAGGAACTTGTGCGAGGTCCGTCCGGATCGCTACCACCATCTTACTAGCTAATCCTGCCGCTAAGCAGCAGTGCTTGCACCGCGTTGCGTGTTTCGGTGTGGAGAGTAAGACCGCCGGTGTAATTACGGGCACAAGAGGCGTTTCATCTTAGCTCTCTAGGTTAGCAACGCATCCGCGAACCCTCCCGGGTTGTGGGTGTCTATGGACAGTGGTGATCACTTACCATCAGGTGACCTACTTGCTCGTTTGCCTTTCTCGTCGTATAAAAAAAATACACTGCTCTCTCTGGGCAGTAGACAAATAACCTAACCAACTTAGAAAAGTTGAAAAACCCCCGATATCGTCATTTCAAAGTTCAAAATTTCAAAAACGGGTGAACCGATTTTATTGAACCTTAGCTAAGAACCATCTCGATTAAACTAGCTTTCAATTAAAAAAAAACCGCATTGAAATAGGTAGATCCGTTTGGGAGCTACGATGCCACAGACAGATACACAGATACACAGGTCAAACTTATAACACCCCTCTTTTTCGTCGGGGGATAAAAAACAGCAGTCAGTGAGCGATGTTTCTCCACCACATTATGTCAACAGTATGTTTTTTTTCTCATAGTAAGTACCTACTACACATATTCAAAAACCTCATGTGAGATTAGACGGGGAGTGAGGGTGGTCGAGCTAAATCTCACGATATCTCACCAGTGGAGAAAGGGGCGGGCGTCTTAAAAATCGCCTCACGTAATTAATAGAGTTTAGTTTCATTGACGAAAGCGGCGTTGCAGCTCATATAAAGGGTGGCAGGGTGACATTTAGATCGGTCAGTATGGGCAAGTCTGTAACTATAAGACATACAAAGATCTGATCTTAGGAACCATGTCATCGATTTTAGTGACAAGGAAAACTGCATACTTAGATTAAAAAAAAAAAACTTGTTCTCAGTTCGGGAATAGATTGAAAAATAAAACTTGAACACATTATTTATATTTCGATATCGATTGTGTGGAACACTATGTACTATGAGACATGATATTTAAAATTAATAAAATGCATTGTGTTTCATATCCTTTAAGTATTTTCAGAATATAGCGAAATAAACGGATCACTCACGTATGTCAGTCGAGTACAGCTGGACATGTTTCGGACTAATCCGTAATCCTTCCTCTGGGAGCACACGCCACGCCGGTGGCGAGACGTCGAGCTATACTCGACTGACATACGTGAGTGATCCGTTTATTTCACTATGATTGAGTCTCACGGTAGTTTCATGTTAAAAGTATTTTCAGTTTACGTCTCACTACCGGCGTGGTGTGTGCTCCCAGGACTACGGATTAGTCCGAAACATGTCGGCCTATACTCGACTGACATACGTGCGTGATCTTTTTATTTCACTATGATTGAATCTCACGGTAATTTCATATTAAAAATTAAGTAGATGTTCGAAATTACGACCATTTTTCATTGTTCGATTATTTTGTTTTTTTTTTCTGTGTATTCATGTTTCAGTATTTTAAAACTACAACTTGTTTAGTTAGTTACTCACGGGCGTCTCGACTATGAACGCGACGTCGGGCACGGTGCGCGCGTGCGGCGTGCTGGTGGCGGCGCCCCAGCTGTGCGCGAGCGCCTTGCGGGCCTTCTTGTGCGCCGCGCTGGCGCCGGGCTGGTTCTCCTTGCCTTGCTCGGAGGCGCGCCGCTTCAGGCTGCCGATGCCCGAGTCGTTTACCTGGGGAGCGGGGCGTCATGAGGCTCGGAACAGATAGGACAGTGGCGGGACGGGCGCGGGTCGTGCGCGGGTCGGGCTCGTACATTATACAGCGTCCCAAGACTATGTGACAATACAATAAGTTCACTACAAAAACTCTTTATTGAACATCACATAATAAACAAAACGGAAAAAAGGTACAAAGAAATGCAAGGTAGCAATGGGTGTGACATGAAGGGAAAGTACCTACCTTACATATTTTGCTGAAAGGAGACTTTATTCTATTTTCAAAAGTAAGCTACGCCTGAGAATCGAACCGACTCAAACGTGAAAAAACCAACACCGTATTTTTATGATGCCAAAATCGAAAGAAAGAACAAAAAAAATCCTCTTAAGTGACATGTGACATAGTATCTCAAAAGAAAGGAATAGCGTAAAATTAACAATTTTGATGAAATGCCTTTTCTGTCTAGTTTACAGAGGATGCATTCAAATACTAACCATATTATTAATAAAGCTATTTTAATTAAAATGCCCTTAAAGTTCGTTTGTTCTTTTTTGTCACATTGACATTAGTAAGAAGACAAAATAATAATACAGGTGTAATTACGGGCACAAGAGGCATTTCATCTTAGCTCTCTAGGTTGGCAACGCATCTGCAAACCCTCGGGGGTTGCGGGTGTCTATGGGCAGTGGTGATCACTTACCACCAAGTGACCCACTCGCTCGTTTGTCTACCTCGTCGTATAAAAAAAAACCTATTTTAACTAAAGGAAGCTTAAGTTGCTATCATTTTTAACCGCCTTCAAAACAAGGACGAGGTTCTCAATTCGCCGGAATATTTTTTATCTGCACATGCACTTATGAAAACTGTGTCAGGAAGTCGTTTACTAAGAGAAAAAGAATCAAATAAATTTAAAATGTTTCTTGTATAGTGATTGTAACTTCATTAGACGTGTTTGGAGTCTCACCGGCACTGCCCCGTCCTGGTCAGCAGCCGCGGACAGCAAGGAGTCGCTCAGCTGCACGGTGCTGTCGGACTCCTCGCGCTCGATGATCTCCGTGATGTCCTTGGCCAGCAGCCCCGGGCTGGAGGGCTCGTAGTGCAGCCCGGACTTCTTGCCGATCTCGGCCATTGCTATTTTGAAAGGCGTCGGCGTTCTGAAAGAGAAGGCAAAAGGTATTACTCTGATGGGAAGGTGGAACTATTAAAAAAAACTTTTTATTGTAAAAGAAATGGTTATGGTTAAAGTTAGAATAGCTTTCCCTTACAATGACAATGCAAAGAAAAATCCGTTAAGCTCCAGCTGCTTAACGGATTTTTCATTGCATTGTCATTGTATGTTGAATTTCTTACTATGAATGTTTCATAAAAATAAAAACAAAAATAATCAATAAATCGATTATTTTCATTTTTTAGCTTTCCCTTGTCAAAAATGTTTGACATTATTCAGCGATAACATTTACCCTCAGAGCAGTCACAAGGAGATGTTAGCATGCGATGTCCCTTCTGCCAATTATTTCTCATTTAGTCTGACCATTTTGCGCAGGGTCGGTTGATTGTGTGCATTTTTTGGCATTTGTGCGAGTGTTTCGTATTGCACGAGTTTGTAGGAACGCATCAAATTATGATAGCGTAAACGTGTGCTGTACGTGTAAACAAATACAGTAGAAAACCTTTCCCAGGGGCCAGGCAAAAACAATCTTATGACAATGTCATAAATATTTTGACAGAGGAAAGCTTTTCTCACTTGAACTATATGTGTTGACAGATAGACCTCACTCAACACTGGCGGATTTTTGACTCGCGATAGGCCTCAGTAAAGTAAAAAAACGTAGAGCTGAAATGATACTCACTTGGGCGTGTTGCTGGTAAGTTTGCTGTGGCTGTTGATGGGTGTCAGGTTAGGGCTGCATGCTAGGGCGGGGGTGGGCGTGTGGAGCAACGGACTCGCTAGCGGGCCCCAGTCCTGGAAACAAGTAAGAAATCATTAATAAATATCTGCTACATCAGTACATCCACGGACCAACCACCCTCTGGACACCAAATGTCAGGGCGAACGTTTCCGAAACGCATATGCTCATTTGCACCTATAAATCTTATTAGCCACCAATCGCGGCTAACTTTCGACCAGATGACAAGCGACATGACAAGCTATGCACCAATCACGACGCATTTCCCCGCCCCGCTCACCGTGGCTTTTTTCGTAATGACTTTCCAAGTAAATTATAGAAGATGCGGTGTCCAGAGGGTGGTTGGTCCGTGAGTACATCACACGTATTCTGGGTTAGACGGAAGATATCACTTTAATTAAGGAATGTCTGCTTTTAACATTAAACTACCGTGAGAGAAATAAACGGATCACTCACGTATATCAGTCGAGTATAGCCCGACATGTTTCGGACTAATTTGTAGTCCTTCCTCTCGCCACGAGTTTACGTCTCGCCACCGGCGTAGCGTGTGCTCCCGGAATGCCGTTAAAGTTAGTTTGTCCTTTTATGTCACATTGACATTTCCGTTAGTAAGAAGAAGACAAAACCTATTTTAGCCAATGGAGGCTTGAGTGACGTTTATGAATAACTAGCTTATGCCCCGCAGCTTTGCCCCCGTGAAATATTTCATAATGGGCTAGTTCCCTATCCCGTGGGAATTTCGAAAAATCTCTTCTTAGTGCACCTCTAGGATACTCAAGGTATATGTTTGCCAAATTTCAAGTCTCTCGGTCCAGTGGTTAAGGCTGTGCGTTGTCTGTCAGTCACTGTTTTATAGGTATAAGATGGCATTAGTAATAGGGTTCCGTTCTGCCCTTCGGGTACGAAACCTTAAAAATGAGGTCGCCAAGTCCACCAGTTCCACAGCCACTAGTTATTGTTACCTTGTGCAGCTGGTGGTCCCCGGGCGTGGCGTCAAAAGGCGGGAAAGACAGCGCGGCGGGCGAGTTGAGGAACTGCGACGGGCTGAACGGCAGCGCCTTGATGGGAGTCGCGCCCGTGGACTCCAGCGCCGCGCTTATCGTGGCCGACCACGACTGAAAGAAAGAAAAAAAAATTGAGGATAAGGCTATCTGTGCTCGTTAAACTACGGTGCAATAAAAAATCGTTTAACAAAAAGTAAAACCGACTCCAAAAACACATAAAACAATCCTCTAGAGCCATCAGTTTTATGGCCTACCACAAATATGAAGTCGGTGCGGTGCGAGCGGAATACCTATTTGTTGAATGAATGCGGGTTTACCTTTCGGTAAAAGATTTTTTTATTTCACAATTTTAAGTTACGTTAATATTTAAAGAATTATCCTCCAACTCCTAACCGTTACGGAGTTTGACCTTTCATCATCACCTCATCAACACGAGATGATGACTAACAGCTATTTGAATAGCTTTAGAAAATATATGAAATACATTTTTTTTTTATTATTTATTCATAAAAAATATTAAAAGTTCACAACAGGAGTAGCCTAGGAAGAGAACAAAACCCGGGCACGGTTTATCTGTCGCTGCGTCGCTTAATACTAAACTGCATCATAAATTATACCAAACATAGCTAAATATCAATACAATCCGATTTTTTTATTGACAAAATATAGGCTTTTAGATTTTTTTTACATTTAAGGGGATTTTCACAAACGTTGCGATACATGTCATCGGGTAGATCATTCAGAAGTTTTGGCAGTAAATACTCCCAGGTTCTTATCCCGTAAACATTAACAAACGAGGGTAGGACATGTCTAGGCACGTATGATAGGTTAAGAAAGTGTGCAGGTTGAGACCTTTTTTTTAGTAAATCTAGTTTATGAATTTCTTCACAGATTAATGCCATTTTGAACTTATCGTAAACATTAATAACATTACAATATTTAAAAAGTGCCTCGTCATCGTCATCGTCATCTTTACATTTTGTCCTTATTACTGCAGGTACGATAGTTTTTAGTAAACTGCGTTGTAACTTATAGCTTATAGCCCTGAACCTAGCTTTGCTTTGCTTTGTGAGCAAAGTAATTGTTTTTAGTTTATATAGTTTCAAGATTCCCTCAAACATCAGCTTTCTTTCAGATTTAGTCCGGCCTATATGTCTTCCCGCAACAGACATCACAGTCAGCTTTCCCGCCAATGAGAAGCTGTTGATTGCGGGATGGGGCGCCACCAGCGACACGATCAATCACAGCAACATCAAACTGCACGCGGGCTTGCCTTTTAAGAACTTGAAAGTAAGTTTGATGTATTGGATAATATTTATTGAATAAGCTACCCAAGAGCCAACACACAGCAATAGAAAAGTTTCAAAAAAATCTTGATCAAAAAAGCATTTTTAACAGCATAGTTACTAAATAAAATTTATTATTTATTTATTTATTATTTAGTTAACAAACTCTATCCAAGTAACCTAATTATAATACAAATCGTATAAGGTTTAAAGTTAATGCTTTAATTCTTTATTTCAAACTAGCTTTTGCCCGCGAATTCGTATGCGAAGAAATAATTTGTATTGAAATTCCTTGTTTAGGTACCTCAAGTGATTGAAATAAAAATTAAAGACCCGTCTTAAATCCCATAACTTCCTAAATTCCAATGCTTATCCCTCTAACTATAAAACTAAGAAAATCCTTGCTCAATGCACAAATTCACTTACAAATTCTTTTGAAACTATTCAATGTGTGCAGTCCAATCCGCGCTGGGTCCGCGTGGGAACCATGATCCAAGCCCTCCCATGGCAAGAGGAGGCCTGTGGCCAGTAAAGGGTATGAATAGGCTAGTGATAAATAATAAATAAATGTCATGGGACTATTCACACCAATTGACCTAGTCCCAAACTAGGCAAAGCCTGTACTATGGGTACTAGACAACGGATAAAAGATCCAAGACCCGAGAACAAACATTCGTATTCATCATACAAACATCTGTCCCGACCGGGACCTGAGCTTTATAGTCAGGGTCTCTAATCACTAGGTTATCCGGTCTTCGGTGATGATGGTGCCCTTTCACATTTTTTGCTTAAATTTGTGACTTTTAATTAAGGTTTTTTTTTGTTAATTATTTGTTTATGGGTAAGAAGTAATTTTGCTTCGAAAATAGGGAACTAGGCTGACATGGTCACACCAGGTATACTAAAGCCTCAATAAAATACGAGAAAAAAATAAATAGAGAACTATAAATACATATTTTATCCCCCTTCCAACAACACCGAAATACGTTGCGTTAGTTTCCAAAGAATAGCCTAAAATAATAAATTTATTGATTTTCACTTTATAATAAAATGAAGGATCCATCCCCTTTTTCACCACTTTAGGGGTGATATTATCGAAAATGCTGAGATACGTATGAACTATTTTTCAATCTGTCAGCTTAACCACAAAATTTGAAAATCTCAGCTCTCTAGGTCGGCAACGCATTTATTTATTTATTCAATTTACAATAATAAGTTTACAGTCAGAGACCAACACACTTATTATATTAACGGACAAAGAACACAGAAAATTTGCAAACCCTCCTGGGTTGTGGGTGTCTATGGGCATTAATGGGCAGTGGTGATCACTTACCATCAGGTGACCCATTCGCTTAATGGCCGTCCTTGTCGTATAAAAAAAATTACCCCGAAACTAACCGCTACGATTAGCATCACAACTTTTTTCTCTCATTAACAGGACTGCCAACAAGCCCTCATGGTTAAAAACTGGAAGATTAAGCTGTGGGAGCACCAGGTGTGCGCAGGCGGCGAGTTGAGCAAGGATGCATGCAAAGGGGACTCCGGAGGGCCTCTTATGTACAGCGATGGCAGCCATTACGAGCTCATTGGCTTGGTCAGCTTTGGAACTAATCGCCGCTGCGGACTCAAGAACTATCCCGGGGTATACACAAAAGTGTTTGATTACGTGCCCTGGATACGTAACAACATACGGCCATGATTTTTAATATTTTAAATAGTTGCATATGTCGGAGAGTCGATACACTAGTCGTTGTTGATCATAGTCTAAAGTTCTAATGTACCCTCATTTGTTATGGCTTTTACGAAACGTCAAGCGGCAACAGCTGTCAAATAAATACCGCTTGGAAGTGGTCTGTGCTTGGTTCATTAGTGGGTAGTTTGTAAAAGGTCATAATGGCATTTAGTAACTTTTAAAAGGAAACGGCATTCTATATCGAGGAGTCGTACTGATCACAAGACGATAATGTAATCCATTTGCATCGGCTTAGTGCTTTGAGTTTTAGTGTGAGTTATTACTGGTTTCATGAACTAAGTGCTTGTGCTCCAAGTACAGTCTTATTTCGAGTCTTAAATGATATCTTGGCAATAGACCGCAAGTATGGGCGCAAGGACAGAACTCTCCAACGTTTCCAATGTGGTACTTGCATTTCGAGTTATTAGTAACGAATTAACGCTGATATCAAGTGTAACTAATAAGATCTTGTATGATGTTATTATTGAAAAGATGAAAGATTGAGTTTCTTGCCGGTATCTTCTCAATAGAGGTTATTTCCGAACCGTGCGGTAGAGTCATTATTGTAGGCCTTAATCGAATAAAGACTGGCTTACAAGTGAAACATGATGTGTCTGCAGTTATTTCTATCAACTCAATCGACCTTGAAGATGAGTAAAGCTCGTGACCAAGCTCTGCTACGTGTAAAACCACGTGGTATGTGCGCGATGTCTGCCCCCCCTCGGCTGTCCCCGACACATACATTACTTTCCCTACACACATATCATAAATACTCTTAGATGGGTTCAGAAGCCGAAGACATATCATACTCATACCTGTCACGGATTTGACTGTTGTTATCATATACAAACATACCGAGTTGACGTTTCGTAGACTGTTTTTTTAACAACATCGACGACTCTTACCGACATCGAATTCGATATCGAAGTCATTCATTACGAATTCGAATGACTTTGTTACTGCTGTCGGCGAGCAGTCGACAACATGCAGAGGGTCGAGCACGACTTTACGAATGCTGCGTAACGTAAAGTCGAATAGTAAACGTTGTCGACGTTTGGAACAGCACCCGTCCGTGAGCGTATTTGGAACTAAAATTTAGTATGAGGTTTCTCGATCTCGATACGATAACCGTAACGTGGCGCAGCTTTCGTGAAGTCGTGCTCGAGTGCTGGTAATTTTCTACGGTTTCTGAACGCATTACAGAGGACTTATGATATGTGTGTAGATAAAGTTACATTAAGTAATACATACAAATGGTTCGATACAATACATAAACTCACATTATGGTTAGGCGTGATCATGTGGTTTTTTTTGGGCTTCCGCCTGAGGATGGGCGGCGGGCTGCTCGTGACAGAGGATTTCTTCGGACTCATGTAGACGGAGGGGACGACTATTTCTTTTGTAGAGTCCGGCTGGACTGCGTATGTCACTGGAATAGAACAATTGGTTAAGTTTTTGATAGGCATTTTTTATCAACTAAAAAAAAAACCCGCCAAGTGCGAGTCGGACTCGCGCACTGAGGGTTCTGTACAAAGTTTTTTTTTCAGTGGGGGGTAATTTTATATTGATCTGTGGCATAAGTATAAAAATTTAACATAACAAAACATCCTTATGTTTTGTTACTCTTTGACGCAAAAACAGCAATGTAGCTTAATACCCCAAAATAACAATAGGTAATGATAAGACATTTTTTATAAAATTACAGATTTTTTTTTTTATACGACGAGGAAGGCAAACGAGCAAATGGGTCACCTGATGGTAAGTGATCAACCCTGCCCCTAGACACCCGCAACCCCGGAGGGTTTGCAGATACGTTGCCAACCTAGAGAGCTAAGATGAAATGCCTCTTGTGCCTGTAATTACACCGGCTGTATTACTCTCCACACCGGAACACAACAGTGCAAGCACTGCTGCTTAGCGGCAGGATAAGCGAATAAGATGGTGGTAGCGATCCGGACGGACCTCGCACAAGGTCTTACCACCCGCAAATACTGAAATTACTATAAAATTGAGTACAAGTTGTATCGCTAAAGCCACTTACCGACGTCGTCTCTGTTCTCCGACCTCGACGAAGCGTGGGCCAGATAGTTTTTGATGGGCGAATTCGACGGCAGCGTCTCGAGGTTGATGAATCTGAAGTTAAAGAAAAAAAACCTTTAGACTATATTTGTATGGAAAATTTAACCACTCTGGCTGTTACATTTTCCCATTCACCGCTCGACTGTAGCGTGGTGGTATTAAGCAACGTCTTATGCCATTATTCATCAACGTCACTCAAACCTCCATTAGGTAAAACAGGTTTTGTCTTTTTCCTACTAACGGAAATGTCAAATGTGACAAAAAAAGGACAAACGGACTTTAACGGCATTTTAGTTAAAATAGGTTTATGAATAATACGGTCAGTCTTGAAGAGTGGCAACGTTGCCTATTCTTGGGGTGTGTTGCAATGAAGAAATTTAAAGATAAGTACATTTTTTACAGAAAATTTCTTCTAAACTAAGCCGGATTGAGGAATCTTGATACTATATTTAAGACTCCTCAGTTATGACTTCAGAAATGCGTGGCTATATTCTTTAGCATTGCTCCCGGGCACCCTGTATACCTACTTTATTTGGTGAAGACAGATTTTAAAACTGCTTACACTACGCAATCGCTTGTCCCGCAGTGTCGGCAACGCGCCGTTACACATCACAGCCATTTATAAGCGGCGACTAACGTTTACCATTAGATATCCACTGGACAACCATCAACTTCTTATTATTATTATTTTAAACTTGATCTGCCCCACTGCTGAGCAAAGGCCTCCCCCCAACACTTGCACTGCTTCCGATCTTTAGCAAATACGAGCCAGTACCAGCCAGTCTTTCAAGAAGGAGTCCAGTTCATCAACTTTTTAACGTTAAAAAAAGTAGTTTGCTCACGTAACTGGACCGTGTTTTATAAAGCTACAAGTTACAATTTACAAGCGGAAGTCTCATTCTATCACCTTTTGTTAGAAAGAGACTTCCGCTTGTAAATTACAACTTGTAGCTTTATAAAACACGACCTTGGTTGACTTGTAGTGATCCCTCAAATGGAATGCTTAAGACAAGTATGCCTTTGTACTCGAATTTGATAGTTTGTAACTAACTAGTTTTTTTTTGTGCAATATAGTGTTTACTTACTTAAACAGCGATTCACGTATCAATTATATTTTTAATAAACTCACCGAAACATGAATACACAGAAAAAAACCATAAAAATACCAACCCCGGGAATCGAACCCGGAACCTCGACACTCCGGGTCGCGTGCCCACCCTTACACCAGAATTGGTATTTAAAATAAAATAAAAAAATACAAGAAGATTTTCCAATTGAGATCATGATTCACATATCTCCACGGAGTCCGCTGCCACTAAGTTGCCGCGCTCCGGCGACTTTCTGAGCACCATGGTCTGTTGCTGAATGTTGCTGAGTTGGTCTTTCAGCAGTTGCTTACTCAATATCTCACCCGTGTCGGCAACGCGCTAATCAAGTGCCAAGTGACAGCAGTTTATAAGCGCAGAAATCCATTGGAAAAGCAGCAACTTTTTAACGTGAAAAAAAGCAGTTGGACTCACTTAAACGGCGATTCACATATCTCCACGGAGTCCGCTGCCACTAAGTTGCCGCGCTCCGGCGACTTGGTCATCACCATGGTCTGTTGCTGGATGTTGCTGAGCTGGTCTTTCAACAGTTGTCTGAAGCGCAACACTTGTTTGGACGCCGGCTGGCTTGTGCTGCTTTGGCTAGAGTCGTTGAAGGAATCCCAGTCCTGGAATTAAGTGATTGGATTATTTAGTTTATGATTTTTTTTTATGATACAGGCTCGCGTTTGACCACAATCACGCTTGATGGTAAGCGAAGACGTGGTATATACCTAATGGAGTTACCTGTAACTCGTATTTTCAGATGTATAAAATGAGTATCTAATAATAATAATAGGTATAGTTGAATTGAGAAATGTTTTTACATGTCAAAGTGTCTATGACCTTGACATAAGATTGATTTTTGCCTGATCTGTGGAAAAACCTTTTTCACTATACCTATGCATCAGTATTAAAGTAACTGCAACTTGTTATTTGATTTCTTATTCTCATATGTCAGAAGTATTTAACTGATAAGTTGAATTTTCGTACATGATTACTCCATTGCGGATTATCAAAGTAAAAATAATTATTAAAAAATTTACGTGACCAATGTAATACACTGTATTAGTTACGAAACAAAAACAAACATTAAAAGCAAAACAAAAAAAAAAATTACAATGCTCCTTAATAAAACCCTTGAGAAGGTATATAGGGAGGGCACGTATTTTAAATTGTTGAAAAAGATCTGCTAGAAGAATTTGATTATTTACCAGTGGGGCTGGCACGCGCCATTTTGTCGCTTGTCGCTCAGGGCGTCCTTCACAGATTCCATTACTATGAAAGGGACGCACTGTGCGACAAGCGACAAAATGCCACAAGTGCAGTGAGTGAAAAGAGTAAGTGACAATGTATGTGGACCTTTGTTAGTATCAGATTATAACATATACACGTTCATATACAAAGTACACAGAATCAACTACGGATGAGTTAAGCTGACATAATGTACTGAATAAGTGAATGAAAGTATTTAAGTGTCACTTATTTCAAAACACTTCATACATAAAAATCACTGCCAATTTCCACCAGTCATAGGCCAGTAGCTTGTCTCTCATTGGTGGAGAATTTTCGAAATTCCCACGGGATAGGGAGCTAGCCCATTTTCAATTATTTCACGGGGGCAAAGCCGCGGGGCATAAGCTAGTAATGCATATATGTGTGAAGTGAACAGGACATTTAGGAAATACACAAAGCGGTAAATTAAGAAAGCAGAAACGATTAATAAACTAAAGAAACGGTTCACCACGTACACTAAGTACACTGGTTTAATCTAGTTAATATGGTTCTTGAACTAAATTTTCATACAGAACTGTGTACGTGGCGGCCCCAAAAATATGAGAAGCAACTAAAATTAAAAAAGCAGATGTTACATGGATGCTTTAGCAAGTTCAACTTGATCAATTCTTAGCTGAATCTTAATTTCGTAGTAAGCTGCATTGAAATCAACGAATAATTTTAATATTATTGATAGTTAAACATCCATATTTCATCAGAAGAGTTAGTTATGGCACTTGGGCTAGCTTAAGTCTTGACTTGACTTGAATTGTAATAAAAACAAAATGTAAGTGAGATTTCGTAAATTTTGTATACACCGGTAAAACTCACAAAAATATCATAGAAACTTTTTGATCAGATAAAAGCACAGAAATATATCGGGGTAAAAGGGAAGAGTGTATGCACTTCGCGTGCCGAAAAAGGTTGAGAACCTCATTACGCGTTATGTCAGTGATTTCCTTGGCTGTCTTACTCTCCACACCGGAACACAACAGTGCAAGCACTGCTGCTTAGCGGCAGAATTAGCGTGTAAGACAGTGGTAGCGATCCGGACGGACCTCGCACAAGGTCCTGACACCCGCAAAAATATTTCATCAGAAGAGTTAGTTATGGCACTTGGGCTAGCTTAAGTCTTGACTTGACTTGAATTGTAATAAAAACAAAATGTAAGTGAGATTTCGTAAATTTTGTATACACCGGTAAAACTCACAAAAATATCATAGAAACTTTTTGATCAGATAAAAGCACAGAAATATATCGGGGTAAAAGGGAAGAGTGTATGCACTTCGCGTGCCGAAAAAGGTTGAGAACCTCATTACGCGTTATGTCAGTGATTTCCTTGGCTGTCTTACTCTCCACACCGGAACACAACAGTGCAAGCACTGCTGCTTAGCGGCAGAATTAGCGTGTAAGACAGTGGTAGCGATCCGGACGGACCTCGCACAAGGTCCTGACACCCGCAAAAAAAGTTATGACTAGTGATAAATTATGACAAACATTACATCTATGACTTTTAACTGTATGGGAGATAATATACAGGGTGTTACAAAAACACCCGTAAAGCCGAAAGGGGGTCAAATTGTCCATTATAAAGAACAATTTTTTCTGGTTTTTCTGTATATTTACGCATCAAATTTGAAATTTGTGAAAAATTAATTTCAAACGGGATGACCGTAAAAATAAAAATAATACAAAAAGTTAGTTTAAAAATCAACGATTAGCGCCATCTCTCGCTTAGTAGGTGAACGTAGATGTTTCATACTAAGGTGTATTGGTCTCGTACAGAGATTATTGCATAGATGGCGTTAGCGAGTCAATATCGCTAAGTAACAAGATCTGATGCGTGAATATATAGGAGTTTTTCGTGCTAACTTCCAATTGCTCGGATAGCGTAATTGGATTAGCGCGTTACCACGGTATGGTAAAGGTTTGGGTTCGAACCCCAATTCGAGAACAATTTTTTCTGGTTTTTCTGTATATTTACGCATCAAATTTGAAATTTGTGAAAAATTAATTTCAAACGGGATGACCGTAAAAATAAAAATAATACAAAAAGTTAGTTTAAAAATCAACGATTAGCGCCATCTCTCGCTTAGTAGGTGAACGTAGATGTTTCATACTAAGGTGTATTGGTCTCGTACAGAGATTATTGCATAGATGGCGTTAGCGAGTCAATATCGCTAAGTAACAAGATCTGATGCGTGAATATATAGGAGTTTTTCGTGCTAACTTCCAATTGCTCGGATAGCGTAATTGGATTAGCGCGTTACCACGGTATGGTAAAGGTTTGGGTTCGAACCCCAATTCGAGAACAATTTTTTCTGGTTTTTCTGTATATTTACGCATCAAATTTGAAATTTGTGAAAAATTCATTATAAAGAGTCCATTTACAATATTTGAATCACTGTATGAAATTAAAAAAAAAACATACAATATGCAAACCCTATCCCTATATTTTCATAGGTTATGTTGTAACATGTTGTAGACCCAGTTTCATGATATAGCGTTAGTTTGCGGGTGGTACGACCTTCTGCACCATCTTACTCGCTAATCCTGCCGCTAAGCAGCAGTGCTTGCACTGTTGCGTTCCGGTGTGGAGAGTAAGACAGCCGGTGTAATTACGGGCACAAGAGGCATTTCATCTTAGCTCTCTAGGTTGGCAACGCATCTGCAAACCCTCCGGGGTAGCGGGTGTCTATGGGCAGTGGTGAACACATACCATCAGGTGACCCACTTGCTCGTTTGCCTTCCTCGTCGTATAAAAAAATAAAAAAATAGCGTCTAACCAAGGTGTCATAACGAAAAAAAAAAACATAAAAAGCGGACTAACATCGTTAAACGCGACTTGCACCCTCTGTGTATCACTTTGGTCACTGTACGCGTCTCGCTTTACCCGTGGCCCTTTCCTCCGTAGGGTCTCGTAGCTGTCCATGAGATCCGGCTCGAACTTCCGCCTCATAGTAGAGTTCCAGTGGTTCTTTATTGCATTGTCCGTTCTGAAAAGGATAAAAGCATGGTTTAACTTTTAACGATTGTTTTCTAATGATTAAGTGAGGTTACTTTGTGTAAATCATCTGTGGTTGCGCACTGTAAGAGCTAATGTAACTTATTTTTAGAAAAAAATACTTTGTGCCAAGTTTCTTGCGGCGCATTCTTCTTGGCAATCATGGTCTTTCCGAAAGCGCTCGTAGACTCAAAAACCGACCAAGTGCGATTCGGACTCGCGCACGAGGGTTCCGTACAAAGTATTACCTGCTTTTCCCCAATGTTTTAAGTGGTCCAGTTTTAGCAAAGCCCTGTTCCTATATTTTGCTTAGGATGTTACTGCCATCTAGTGGCGAGTAGGGGAAAAAGCGTCAATGACTCCGCGCCCGCGCGTGATTTCGAGCCCGCGCGGCATCCACAAAGTTCTCTTATTCGACGCTAGATGTCGTTAGCAGTGGTAAACGGTATATACACTGTGTGTGTGTGACATACACAGCACACATAACATTTTGAGATTTTGAGACTTTTCGGAGTGGTTGTGCTATAAGAGCTTCCTTCATACCAAATTTCAAGTTTCTAGGACATCTGGAAGTACCCTTCAGGTTTTTGGAAATCGGCAATTTGTATGGAAATAGATTTTTTAACCTTTTCAACGCCAAGGACGCTTAAAAGCGTCATGAGCAGGCGTGCCTACGACGCCACCAACGCTTATAGGCGTCCGGCTGCACAGTGCAAAGGTTTAAGTCCGCGTTGACGTTATGCCAACTTGGCGTGTGGATGACAACTTTTGTATGCGTCGTTGGCGTTGAAAAGGTTAATGACTATCTTTTGATTGCGTTGACTTAGAAGGTTGATTTTTTCACGGCTTCAAGGGACCGCAGGCTTGAGTATTTGATATTAATTTCAGCATGCTACCTCTACGCGTTCCAGAGAAAAAGGGTCTTGACAGACAGACAGACGGACAACAAAGTGATCCTATAAGGGTTCCGTTTTTTCCTTTTGAGGTACGGAACCCTAAAAAGGCCTAAAATAGTGCTCAAAAGAAATCAGTTTTATGCCCTAGCACAAATTGAAGTCTGTGCAGTGCGGTCGGAATATTCGTTGAACGAATGAGTCTGTTAAAAGATTTTTAATTTCACAATTTTATGCTTGTTAATAACCTAACCAACTTAGAAAAGTTGGAAAACCCCCGACATTGTCATTGTGAGAACGTTCTATGGTGGGTCAGTAATCAAATAGTTCGACTGTACATTGAGTGTAAGTTTCCTCTAACTTACCTGCCCGGCAGTAGTTTGGCGATCTTGGCCCACTGGTTGCCTAGTTGCTTGTGCGCTTGGTATATCACACGGTCTTCGTGTTCGGTCCACGCCGTCTTCTTTATAGACGGGTTTAGGTGGTTGTGCCATCGCTCTCTGTAAAAAAAAAAATGAAATTATATCAAGAGAACGATCCTGAATGCTATGGAGAATAGACGCGGGAAAAAAAAACCTGTACTATGGGTACTAGACAACGGATAATACTTAAATACATAATATTAAACATTCAAGACCAGTGAACAAACATTCGTATTTATAATACAAACATCTGCCCCGACAGGGGATCGAACCCGGGACCTCAAGCTTGATAGTCAGGGTCTCTTACCAGTAGGCTATCCGCTCGTCGTATTAAGGAGGAAAAGGGATAGAGGAAAGGAGGGGGAGGGGGAACTAAAAAATGCAACGTTGCCAGCTCAGCAGGAGTAAACGCTGTGAGTAACTCACCTGCACTGTTTCCCTATCCTGCCCTTGAGATGCCGGGCAATAACCGTCCATTTCTTGGGTCCATATTTGGCGACTAATTCTACAACCTTCTCGTCTTCCTGGAATAGAAGAAAAATAAAAGTTAGACAAAAAATTAAATGGTCTAACTTAAAGGCACGCTCTTATTATTATAAACTAGCTGTTGCCCGCGACTTTGTCTGCGTAGACTTCGGTTATAGTAGCCTGTGTTATACTGTGAAGTTTTATTAAAATCCGTTCAGAAGTTTTTGCGTGAAAGAGTAATAAACATCCTTACACTTAACCTTAACTTTTGCGTTTATAATATTTTTAGGATTTATAAACATTAGCAGAAACAAAAAACTTAAATATTAGGTAATGTGACTCTTTCAACAGCTACTTTTATCTACCACTCAGGTAAACTTGACATTCAAAACTCAGTAAATAGTTGTATTGTTGTGTTTCATATGTATTTTTCTGTGTATACATATTGTTTGAATTTTCCAGCGCTTTCGTTTTGCGATTGTCATACTGTGTAATTCTTTTTTCGTACCTAAACAAATAAAATTTTAAACAAACAGATGTGAAATGAATTCTACTGTGAATATTTATATTTCCATAATAACATTTCAATCAGTTGAGTCAAAAAAACATTGAATTATGATAACAGAAATAACTAACTTGAAAAGCCAAACGACACTTAAGTCCAAATTTGACGAGGGTGTCATATTGATTTCGAATCTCCTCAATCCATCTGTATTCAAGACTTCGCAAAAAACAATACCAATCGCTACTTGAGCAACCTTTTGAGCAATTAAAACGAAGCCATACTGTACCCTCCCATCCTTTAAGGATCCTCAATACAATAGCATAAACAAAAAAAGATCGACCAATCATCTGTTTCGGGGCGTGCGAAAATTCGTTACTTATACAAGGTGAACCGGTGGTGTGTGGGCGATCGCTCGAAAAAATACGAATTTGTATACGTTTGGGCTTAAAAAACGAGAAGTTAGTTCCGCTTTCATGGACAGTCAGAATGTATAGTCGAGAAACGTAGACTGTTACTCCGAATTTACACTATACTTCGTTCATTTTAGCATTAAAAAGAAAGAAATAATGCTGACATGTATTTTTATTAAAAACGCATCTAAAAATTTGTAACAGTTACGCATGCAACCATAAAAATTATAAATAATTAAATCCCTTTGTTATTTAATTGTTACTTGCTGTTACTTACTTTTAAAATCTTTTTTTTTTTCAATAAAAAGACACGGTCAAGATTGTTTCCTTCTTTTACGCTAAAATAAACGAAGTAAGTATAGTAACAATTAAAAGCGTTCAAATTTGATTTGATTTGAAAAGTTTCCTGGAGTATTATAAAACCAATTAACGTAGGTATAACCACCGTACAGTGTCCTAAATATATCCAGACACAAATAAACATCATATCAATGAACTAATAACAGGAAAATACAATTACAGGTACATCCATTGGAACAAATAGTTTAATAAACATAATTATTCGTTAATGACGGTTATTCAGCCAGTATAAAACCACAACCACAGGACAGAGTACGTACAGACGTACTTTGAATCTTTTTTCGCGTGATAGCAATCAATGTAAAACAATAAAACGTTTGAGCAAAAAGTCTACACCAATTTAAGTCCTATTGTATATACCTGCCTTTAAATGGGGCAATTTGTGAATCGATGTTTGGGTCAAAAAGTTTCATACTTGTTTTCAATTGGAAGTTATTTTGAACGGAGCTATCTTAGGAAAATAAGAAAAAAAATAGCGTAGCAAATTGTTTCACTTCATTAATTATAATATAAGTATTGACCTAGTTTTTATTAGGTTTTCAAGCAAACATACAAGTGTTTACGAAATGTAATTTTCCTATAAGGAAAGTTTTTATGGCTCGATTTAAAAAAAAGTCTGAGTCCGGAAAATGGAAGTAGGTCTGGAGACGACACATAGTTATATAATCGTCCCACGATAACTCTGCATAAGATATTGATTGGCAACCCAGAAAAATCACGCTATGGTAATACTTTTTTCATGACACTCAAGACATTTCTTTAATTATAAATAATAATGATAGTAGTAAGCAAAAGTCGCTGTTTTTTTTTTTTCAAATTATGACTTTGTCCATTGGAGGACAATTTTGCCAGTGTTCAGTAGGTTTTGTCGTTGTGCGGTAAAAAAAAATCTAGAAAACGAAATTTGAGAGGTATTTTAATGGTGGATGGTGGATGAACGATGACATAAAAGTATGTTTAATCTAATCAAAAGTTCAAAACGTGTTGTTTGAGTATAAATCAGTGTTGCCATAAACAAACTTTAGATTTCTACTGTTGTCAGTTCGTTGCAGAGTTTTCGTGGGACGACTATAGTTACTAGTGATCCTTCAGAGGTCGAAATAAAAAAGAAATACTTTCTCCACTTTTCTCAATATAAACTTTAACTGTGCCAAATTTCACTCTCCTCCATCGCGAAGTATTCTTAAAAAGGGATCCAAAGTTTTCGCTTCAGGTACAATTAGGTAGGTAGGTATAGAATTATACAAAGTACCTACTATGCACATTATACACAAGAACCAAAAAAAATCCATAAATACATAGGCACCAATTTATCCCAATTACAAAATAATCAAACCATAAAGAAAGATCAAACTGCACTTGTGAAATCATCAGCTAAATAACTCTCGACGTCATAAATGACTCACTACTTATTACATCAAAGCCAGTCTCACGCCACTTAATTTATTTAAAATAAAAGCCTATATATTTTTAGCAAACATATGCCGATCCATCAAGCAAACACGTGTGGTCACTGACAAACAGACAAAAAACTTTGACCGAGTCAAGGTCAAGCAGTCACGGTCTAAATACATGGGTTAATATATCATCGGGGAACTGCTGGTTCTGTACACATATGTCATGTAATCGATATCATAGAACGGTCATAATCATAGTATTGATGTAACAGTTTTTATGTGATCTTCTGATATTTTTAAGGCGTTAGTAAGAGTAGCATGCTCGATGAAAATTTAAGGATGTTCACGAATTCTGCCGCACAGTGTGTTTTTCGACCCCGAAAAGTGACATTCTCTTTTTATTAAACAAATATATTGCTTGTATCATTACAAATGCGAGACGAGATGTTCAGTGTGCCGATTTACAATATTTTTTCCATAAATAACCCAACGAGATTATAACCTATAGAGACCTAATATAAGGCGACCCGACCATGTGAAGTGGTCTATGATTTGTCATTGATATATTTCGCAACCTACTTGCTTTCCGTCAGTTTCGACCATAAACTAGAACCGAAGACGGTTTGACATTTCAAATATAAATTCACCGTCAATTTACTTCATCATGTCCTCTTGTGCCGGTAAATGATGCGAAAACAACAGGAAAACATGTAATGTAACAACAAATAATATCGCTTTTCATCGGTAAGTCCATTTCTTTAATTTCTTTTTATTTGAAATCAGGGTTTCATGCGATGGTAAACTAAACGGGTTAAAAAAAAACTTTTATTGATTTGTTGAACTTTAGAGGATCATGTGAAATAAAACGGATCACTCACGTATTTAAGTCGAGTTTAGCTCAACATGTTTCGGACTAATTCGAATAACTCCCACTCGCTGTCTCGCTGCCGCTGGGTCGTACGCTCCCAGAGGAAGGACTACTAATTAGTCCGAAACATGTCGGGCTAAACTCTACTTACATACGTGAGTGATCCGTTTTATTTCACTAGATTCTTTAAGTTCAACAAATGACCAAAAGGATTTTTAACTCGTTTAGTTTACCATTACCACAAAAAAATTCAAAGTTTAATATCTTATCTTATCTTATACTACTTGAAGATGTTAGTTCCTTTACCAGGTCATTTCAAATTGCATTTCTTAGTTGCAAAATTAAAGTCACAGGCAAAAGCTAGTTACTGATAAGCAAGCATAAAAAAATGCAACACCTTTTATCGATATCGATAGAAAGCATTAAGTCATTAGCGTACGTCCCCTAGCGATCGGGTTCGGAATACTTAGGGATACTTCGGAGTACTTCGGGGCGATCACAACTCCCCCCGCACCGCAGCTAGTTGACAGAATTGTTTTCTTTCAAATTCGCATGTATTTCGTCTCTAAGGGATAAGTGCTCGTAGGTACGACCATATTTCGTTTTGTCATAATTCTACATAATTATGTATGTAGAGTACGCTCTAAAAAAAACGAAAATAAACGGGCAAAATATTGAAATACAACTTTCAGAGTGTGTCTTTCGATCGAACAACTTTATTTAATTAAGAAGTCCAATAAATTTGAGAAAGTAACGACTGGTACCAACATAAAAGTAACGTATCATAAATTGATGGAACAATAATTAAACCCAACTAAGATATTAAAGTACCCTTTCAAATGTACTGAAAACGGTAAATTATGATGTAAGCACTCGTAACAAGTGAAATTCCAGTCAAGAAAGTACATCAAACAAACCGATTAACACATACAAGTTCTAAAGCATACCTACTTACTGGATGGTGAGCAAACCCGTTCGGACGTCTTCACTTCCACATGAGGGACAGAGACGGAGAGAAACGAGTGCACCAGCACTGAATATACCTCGGATGGTTGTTTTAGAAGGCACCGTAAGGGTCCCGTTTTACCATTTTGGTACGGAACACTAAAAATCGGGCCGAAAGACTATAATAAAACAAATGGTGCCTCCATTTTCTTAGCGTTCTCTTTCTTTTCTTAGAGTTTCTTTAGTCAAATTCCTTCCCCGAATTACTAAAGCGTTATGATTTCATAGTAGACAGGCATTGATATTCATACCATGATGCAGTTCACAATAGTTTTTTTTATCTTAACTTTAAAGCCAAATTAATACTTCGTATTGCCTCCACTGGCCCTTCTTACAGCTGTGAGATGATTAGGCATGCTGTTTATAAGTTTCTTATGCGATGTTGCAGGATATTGGTCCATTCTTCCACTAACGCATGTTTCAGGTCTCTAAGTGTAGCTGGGGCGGGGTTCTGTTTTCTTATGCACCTCCCAAGCTCGTCCTAAGCGTGCTCAATCGGATTTAAGTAAGGGCTTCTCGAGGGCCAGTCCATGCAATTGATGCCAACGTCTTGAAAATACTCATTTACGATTTGAGCTGTATGTGGCCTAGCATTTTCATGCATGAATGTGGAATATTCACTCATAATCACTAAGTATAGGCCAACATGCTCATCAAGGATCTCTTCTACATATCTTACACTATTTAGCGTACCATTTTCTCTCAGCACTAACTCCGTGCGACTCTCTAAAGATTATCCAGCCCAAACCATAACAGATCCATCGTCGAACGATACTTTTTCCTCGAAACAAGCTGGAACAAAACGTTGCCATGGCCGTCGGTAGACTCTTCGCCGCCCATCATGTGCACAGAGCATAAATCTGGATTCGTCAGAAAACATTACTCTTGCCCATTCTTCGTCTCCCCATTGTGCATGTTCGCGGGCATAACGTAATCTTGCTACTCGATGTTCCCTTTCAAGTTTTGGGCCATTTTCAGGTCTACGTGGGGTCAAATTAGCTTCTCGGAGCCTCCGCCTCACAGTCCGATCGCTTGTCGTCTCTTCGGGTCTCTCGAAGTTGATTTGTTACTTCAAGTGCCGTGAGGTGCCGATTTCGGAGCATGCTCGTAACAATAAATCGATCCTCTCGAGCCGTAGTACATCTCGGTCTGCGGTTCCTGGTCTTTTTATGTTTAGACCAGTTTCGCGGTAACGTTGGACGACTCTCTGCACCGTAGAAAGTGACACGCCTGTTACTCTCGCTGTACTTCTCTGACTTCTGCCTTCTTACAGCATAGTGACGATACGTGTACATTCATCTTGTGTTAGCGACATGACAGTAATTCAGTAATGACCGTGAAAGACGGCAATTACTGCCTTTTATCATTTTGATTTAACAAATTGAAATCAAAAGCGAGAATAAAGCAAAAGTAAAACAAGCGTGATTTGAATTTATTACCAAATTCGAGCATATTGAATTATTTTTTTTCAATTTACGTTATATGTAATATTTAAAGTTTTATATCATACGATATTAAAATTCTCTTTAATATAAAGTTATTTTCATGCATGTACCATTATTAATTTGCAAGATACAGAGGATTTTGTCACTGACCCGTTTTATTTGACCGCGAGTGTACTTTGGATCACGAACTTATTATGTTAGAAGTACAACTCGCGACATTTTTTAATCGTCGTTTTAATTAAATTTTACTACTTTACTCTTACATTTTTTAGCTCTCTTTCTGTTACAAATTACGACACAATGCTTTGATATTACTTGCTAACTTAATTAAATCTAACCCGTCCCACCCGTCACTTAAATACAATTCTAAACTAAAACGCCAAATTCATTAGTTACTTATAGAATCACACGAACAAAATCGAACAATAGTTTTCCGGTCTCCTCTGAATTTGTAGAACGTCTATACCAAGTCTTCCCTAAAGCTAAATAGACATCAGTAGATAAGTCTATCAAGAGCTGATAAACCTGTTTTAACGGCAAATCCTTGGCTTGTGGAAACAAATCACCGCAATAAAGGATACCCACAGGAAACCAGTCAGGCTCTCAAGCTCTGAGAAATGTTACTTAACAAACGAAGAAAGCTAAGGAATGAGGAAGACCCTATTTGCATAGAAAACAATCACGAATTCTCTAAAACAATGAATGGAAATTAATTATGCAGGTATTCTATGCGTGCGTGCGTCAAAACACGTCCTGTTGCATATGTGAATATGATGAACTATACTTTTCACATGCTCTTATAATGACGCTTTTGAGTGCTCGAAACTTCAACTCTAAATGTTAGCAGTGAGGTCGATTTTGCAGTGTGAAGAGCAAATATGACCGTGCTAAAATTAGTGGTTAGACTGATTGGCGATCCATGCATGCGCGTTCATTCACAAAATCTTAATTCGCCGACTGACGTTTATATAGCATCATTCATTGATAGAACGAGGATACAACACAATAAAATTGCATGCAATGATATCACAGCTTTACCGCAGCAGGGTTTTTAAAGGTAAGGACTTTCTACAGGACTTTAATCAGAAAAATAACAAGTTGTTACAATTTTTTTGATAACGGTCGGAGGAGGTAATTTCCGCACGAATCCTTAGACGAAGTACTAACGTTCCTACAAATTAATAATAAACCAAAACTGTCACAGATATGCCAAAAACACGCACACAAACAACAGACCTTGCGCATTTTGCACAGACTTAATGTTAGAGTTTTGGCAGAGGGGAAATCGCGCGATGACATCTTCATTCCTTTCCTGCTCTAAGGGTAAAACGCGAGCCTATAATGAATTTAAAAAAAAACATCGGTTGTAGGTAAACTAACCTCCTTGGTCCAAGGGCCTTTGACTAGTTCGGGGTTGACGACCTTCGTCCACCGCTGTTGGCACTGGACGTCCGACCTGTCTGAGAACTGGGCGGCTATCAGCTCCCAATTCTCATTGTACATGTTCACGTACAGTTTGAGCCGTTTGTCCTGGAAGGAAGGTAAGCTGTGAGTGAAGTGCTAAAATAAATCGCAGGACTACTAATAAATCGACTATTTTCATTCGTTTTATTTATTGTTTACAATAACGTACCTCATCCTTCGTCCACCTGCCCCTGTTGATATTCTTCCGCGGCCCAGCGCTTTTGGTTGTAGTCGTGACATCCTCGTAGGCCGCTGCCGAGTCCTCTGAATACTCGCTACTCTCCGAGTCATAGGCGCTACGTCTGTTGACAAAGAGATAGAGCGTTTAATAATGTGACTTAGCTAAGAACCATCTCGATCAAACTAGCTTTCGATTTAAAAAATCCGCGTCTAAATCGGTCCATGCCACAGACAGATACACATGTCAAACTTATAACACCTCTCTTTTTCGTCGGGGGTTAAAAATACATAAATGTTATTTAATATTTGGTTCTGTCCACGTAGGATTAATAATTCGCTGAACCTCCGATTTTTCCCGCAAAGGGCGACTTTTTATTTACAGTGACCATCTCACAGAAACACTTTTTTTTTTATATATATTGGAGCTGCCAAAAGTACAATTTTGCAAGAAAATCACTAGGTCCTACAGGCAGTGCAATTATTCTGCGTCTGTTTACCTGTACATTGAATAAAGGTGGCCATTAAAATGGCACTGAAGAGCATGTTTGAAAATACGTAAACAAAAATTATTTCCGTATTTATACTTCAAATAGAGGCAAAGTTCAGTCTAGATGGCTGCGATGCGACACACTTAACCTTACTAAATATCGACGGTACTTAATAACCACTAGGTTCTCGGTCTAGAGTCGTTATTCCAATTTCGTCAAAGTTTATATACGAGGTAGAGTCACAAGTACATACCGTCGATATGTAGGTACTACTAGGCCCTTAATCAAATGTATAACAAGATATAGGAATAGAGCTGAAATTAAACCAGATATTATCTATGTATAAGGTAAATCTGCTAGAATCGCCGGTGTTGAATGAGGTCTATCTGTCATTCTCCACTAATGACAGACAAGCTACTAGCCTATGATTGGTGGAAATTGACATCTGTCAAAACTTCACTCGACTTTCGACCCTCGTGCGATTCTAGCGGATTTTCCACTCGCGATAGCTCTCATTGCACGAATTGGCCTTTAATTAGATTATATTACCCTACTCTCAAATAAGCCGAATAAAGGCGTATTGTAAAGACCTACAACAGCTTAAGTATTCCCAGGCACATTTTAAGTTATGGGTAGGTACGGCCGAATATCGTCACGTGTCGTGTATCTTTAGTTATCTACCCAAATCCTGTTTATATCCTGCCTCTTATAAACGCCTTCACACTCGGTGACGTAAGCGTTCATACATAACATTTATATACGGCATATAAAATAGATTTTTACATTCCCACATTGTCAAGCGTTTACGTTTATTAGCTGTCGAAACCATCTAAATTGTGAATTTTGTATTAAAGTCTGGAAGTGCTGTTGTTTTATTAAACACGAGATTATTACATTTTCTCATAATATAAATTTTAATTACGCAAGATAACAGAAATAGCAGCATAATAGGTACGTACTACCTACGTGTATTATGGCATCCTATCCTATAAAGAAACGCACTGGCGCCACTTCATTCTTCGATTCGCAGACAAGGTCCACAAAAAAGTTGCCTCGAGTACAACAAACCATTGCCAACCTTATTCGTGAAGCTTGAAGTGTGGAATCTGGTTTAGGTAGGTAACTGTGGTCAGTCTTTAGAAATAATGAAAGGTCCTTAATACCCAGAATCGGCTGTTAACGTGCGATGGAAACTGGAAACACTGAGACAAGTAAGTGCCTCTTTAGTCAGACAGAAGGGCACGTGAAATAATAATTCGTAAAATCGCTCTACCCATGAGGTAATACAAATAAAAAACCAAGAGTGGTAATTTTATGCATACCAGCCAGTCAGCTGATAGCGAAACTTGTTTTTATTCTCATTCAGTGTTGTGAATACTTGATAGGCTGGGTCTCGTTTCGTAGGTTTTAAATTGGTGACTAATTTTTGCGAGACTAGGTACTTGTTTGTTCATCTGTTTTATAATGATAAGAATAAGGTTGTCGATTGTTATGGTTCTTGTTTTAATATTTTTAGTTCTTAATTTTCTCCACGTGACCGAGAAATCACTAAAGCATTTTGATAGCATTAAACAACTTACTTACTAGAATCACGTTAAGTTCTGCAAACCAATCAAGATGCTTCAGGTCACGCTCCGATGTATCCGACAAATGAGACACAATTTTAAACCCTAAAGTAGGTAAGGTACACAAATACTTGTTCCATGCAGTTGCTTCGTGAGGTACCTCGGATGGAGTCAATACGCTGCAATTATTAATCTTTCATAACCAAATAAAAAATAACCTTACTCATATAACATGACGTTGAAGGGATCCATGAAGAAACGCGAAGACCAAACACAATCCCACAAGTCTCCATCATTCACTTTGTTTCAAATAAGCACACATTTTCGCTAAAAATCCTTCAGAAACTCATTTTCTATCAACAAAGCACCTTTCCCGCCAAAACGCACCCAAATTGCATCGTCTCACGCGACCAAATACTCCAGACGCAATGAAAAAGAAGCAAATATGCCGTCCAAGTTCCCACACTCACATAATGGCTCCGTAATATTCACTAACACACCTACACGAGACGCATACGCAAGTCGTAATAAGGGTGAAGGGAAGCAAACCCTGGAAGGGATGCCGAGACAAGGACAGCAATAAAACTAAAGACATGAGCGAGTAAGACGGAGCTAAAATCATACCCTGTGAGAATGCGTGACGCAACACAAGCAAAGGTGAGCAGGTGTAAGTTGGTATAGAAAAATGAACAAAGAAAATCGATTTCATTGTTGGGTATTGGATAGGTCAGCGTCTAAGCCCTATCGAAATTAATGTAGCGATTAATGTGAAAGATGGAAAAAAAGAGATACACAAATTTTACTCAATAGCTTTAAATCAGCAACATCTGAATCCAAGTAAAAAAAAAACATAATGTTACTTAATATTCGGAAGTGTTTACGAGCCCTGTTTACACATCAAGGCAACTTATTAACGTTTTGCAAACCCACCTCTAAAAGCACCGACCCTAAACGTTTCGCATGTGGCGGTGGCGGATGCTACTAATTCCGAACCGGGGATTACTTTTTGCAACTTTCGACAGAAATAACGGGACCAACTGCGCTGCAAATATTTTCTGGCTCAGCTGACGTCAGAGTTGAATCAATAAATATGGCCTCTGCTCTACACATCATGAATAAATGAAGTGTAATGTGAACATGTGTATATGTAATGTAAACCTTCACATTTTTTTATTATAGCCAGATAAACTTCAAGCGCCTGAATACTTGAATTTTTATTGATTGTATCTTGTGTTTTTCCCCTGTTTATTTGCTTACTTACCTCAAACATACCAATGTTACAAACATACCAAAATGCCTGTCTCTATCCATAACATATACCAATATAGAGGCATAAGACATAAGAGTTTGTCGAGTTTCTCAACTGCGTCTATCAAAGACGCGCCTCAGTTTTGTTGGTCACTTCAAGGATACATGGTGATTTCATAATTGAAATCAAAGCCATCTTGCCTAGAAATGAGCGCACTTATACTCGCAAAGCGATGGTTAATACTTTTTATAAACAAGAGGAGATTAAAATGTGCGGAACAAATAGACTGCTGATGGTAATCGAAATAAAATTGATCAAATCACTGAGGCTAACTGATGCTAATCTTAACTAAGACATAAGATAAAGATACAAGTTAAGATAATCCAACTCTGATTGGTGACAAAGATGATTGAAAGTAAATTTGTGATGTCTAAAGTACGCAATATAAATGAACTACTAACCAATGCGATGCACCTAACATCAAACTCTTCCACTTCCTGTCATATGATAAGATTATTCTTCGAATCGTATTAATTTCAGGGCAATGCCAGATACCGACGATCTAGTGATAAGCTTAACTTTTCACATCGATAAACTTAGTTCCTGTCTTATTATTATTTTTGGTATTCTGCGTGATTGTAGACAAAAATCTGCAGTGGAACATCTTTAGTGTTACCCAACAGCCAGTCCCGCTTTTAAACCAAACTTGGAAAACGTCGAACATCGATTAAACAAAAAAAAGTTTGCAGTCCAGGCAAATCGTAAGAAACATTTTAATAAAACGTTTCAATTAATTACTTAATGACAAACCGCACATAGCTTATTCCGAGTAGGGTTTACTTTGCTTATAAGGTATAAGTATTTTCTACTTTTTATGTAACTGGGCACAACCACATACATGGCATCTAATTAAAAGAAGGAAGTCGGTCATTTACCTGTCGTCATTTCCACCTGTCTCCTAGCAATCTACCATCTATAAGGGGCTTTTGATTGAAACCGAATTACAACTAAAATACGACTTTATAACGGAATAATGTAACATAGAACACCCTGAACCTAAAAAATGTCGTCCAATCGAGAGTTCAAGACACCAAATTAGGAGAAACTAGTCTTGTGGTTTTTATTTTTCAGCAGGCTGTAATTAGAAATCTCATTTCATATGGAACAGATGAAACAGGTTCACACACACGGCCAATTTATAATGAAAACTCTTTTTGTGCTTCACTCAAGGCATAAAGAAATTGAAATCACAGGTTTTGCCCCTAATTATAGACCAATTCGATAAAGCAGGACAAATGACAATTTCCTTAGACAAAGCAATGACATAAAAGAATGTCCACAAGGGGTTCCTCGAGGAAGCGGCGTGTTAACTTACGCATCAGGCGTACTTCCTGTCTTATGCCCCCTTTATTTTCATTATTAGCAACTCCTAACTCCTTCATAAACAGAGTCTATTTTTTAGAAGTGAATGAGCCAAATTTATCGAATTTATCAACACGCGCGGCTGTAACATTTTGATAACGCTGCGTTAACGAGAAATATGAATGGGGTCACAGAATCATATGTGCCTGTTTGTTTTGAAACTAATTAAGGTGATGTCATAACTCGTTTGTCTAAATAAGGCACAGATCCATTCAGAGACGGCGCACTTTACATTTGTAATACGATCTGTAGTTCTGGAAATAAAAGCTACTTTTTTTTTATCTTCGTCACGCTCAACGCTTACAGCATCTTTGCACTCAACAATACCTTTTACAAGAGATTAAAGATTTCGTAACTTTTACTCTCCGTTATTGTTGAAGTAGTAGAATGCATAGGGCTTTCTTAGAATCCCGTTACTTGCGTTACATGAAATAGAATCCCAAACGTCATTGAAATGGCCACGGGCCGAGACGGCGTCAAATGAACAGTAAAACAACTGAGACCAACGACTTGGATCGAGTTACATTTAACGTACCTATGCTTTGCTGCCAGATTATGTCGCGTAGATGAATGGATCTTTAAGAGTTAGGATGAAAATAGTGCAAATCATATTTTCTACGCTTGCTTACAAGTTACGAAGCTTGTCGTAAAGGTCTTAAGAGTACATCCCAGTGTACGTTATTTGACACCGGACGGTATGAGGCTGTAAAACAGAGGAAAAGTCAAAAAAATATAAAGTGGTTTCCTTGGTGGTCTGCGTAATTTTATCCTAACCAATGACGTGGAATTAATTATGCTCATCCTCAGGACAAACAGAAAAAAAGTTTCTCACAATGTTTTTTATGCGATTAATTTATATGGATTGCGGACACTTTTGTTAGTTTGGCAAATGAGAGCAGAATTTTTAACAATAGGTAGGTACCTTATCAAACGGTATATTATACAAGGTCGATAGTCTAAAATTCAAACGAATTATTGTTTGCATTTCAATGTGGTTGGCATTTGATTGTTAAGTATTTGGGGTCATTGTGGACAGAGGATCATCCCTTTATTATTCTAATTTTTCATCCCTTCTTTTGACAACCAGTCTACTCTACTATACTTCCGAAAATGGTTCGCTGCAAAAAGTTTCGTACCTACTGTCCAACTAATAATTTTAAGCGCGTCCGAGGTTACGAAAGACTCATCAATTTGATACATGAAGATAAATTATCACGGTTGAAGGCACAGTACAGAGATATTTGGTCTTTGAATCGACTAGACATTCCAAAACCCTTCTGTCTAAGCTCAAAATAAATAGAGGGTTATTTAAAGAAACAGGTTCTAACCATAGACGTGAGTTAAAAGGGACAAATAGAAAAGAGTAATAGACAAGGGCTGAAGGGGACAAAGTGAATCTAGTGAAATAAGCCCGAATAGTTCTCACGCAAACAAAGAAAGTTTGTAATATCGAGTCATGTGCAAAATTTATAATCAGAATACAAAATACTTAGCTAAGTATTATAATAAAATAGAGGGACAGCGTAATAAGTAAATGTTGTCGACATTTTACTCATGATCATGTTAAAATATTCACTTTTTTTTATATCGACACAGCAATGTGGACTAGGGATAACCATATGGCCATGTGCCGAAAAGATGACACATTTTCAAGACATATGGGATTTTTTGCTTGTTAGTAAACTCGAACCGTACACTTAGCGGTTGTTTGCCAAATCGCCCCAGTTATCGCTAAATTGATAAGAATTAAAAGCTTGCTTAAATGTGATATTTGGTCTTACCTAACACGTTCAATTAAATGTTATTAGTCGATGAAACAGAAGGCGTTTAATCGTAGGTATTTTACGTGGATGACATTAGCGAGGGCACAATGTGGGGTGCATAGCGTTAGGCACACAAGGACAGCTGCTCCCTTTAGAAGTGATTAACATCGCGATAGACTTGTCTGCACACGTTGCAAGTTGCATTATTATTATTTGAAAAACGCTCGGAGAAATTACTTCACAATATCAAGTCGATATTTTTTGAGGTCTCTACGAAAGGTCTAAAGGGTATTCACCTGGCCTCCCCTGCTACCAAGATTAATGTCTTGCTAAGTCGTACAATAGTTCGCCCCCACGCACACGGTCTGACATTTTCTTAACCCCGTATATATTTTTTTAAACTTCCTTCCCTTATTATGGCCTAACAATTATAGTAGCACGCGCTCGAAAGGTGTTTAGAGAAAGCGCTAATGAACAAAGACTATTTACTTCTGTTTGTGCACGAGAGCAATTTGATGCTATTGTGTATTTTTTGTTTAATTGCCCGAAGTCATTGTTAAAAATGACTAAGGCATTTAAAAACATATTTCTATCAAATAAAGAAGCTCTGAAAATAGAGACATTATGAGACTGATTCTATATCGAGTGAGACTAACCTTTTGTGAGAAACAAGTCTGTAGGCACTTAGCCAGTTAGTTCATCTATGTATTCTATCAAGCGGTACTATTTAAAAATTACCTACCGCTTAAACATTTACGACTTCAGACGAAAACATTGTTGTCATCATACGAATTCGTATCGCACAAACGGAGCTTATGTGAAACACATTGGGACCGAGGGGCCTCTTGAAAGGAAGATTGTGTTTATTGTATGAGGTCATTGTTCCAAGCGTCTAGTCTAAATGGCTTTAGTTTATTACTTAAATTCTTCGTTCACAAAACCGAAATAGTATCGTAACTAATAACTATATCTTACAAAAATATCGATCTATCATTTCAGAATCTGCAACATGCAGAAACAAATACTGATAATTAAAATTTATTCAAGTGGCGCAAAATGTCGATTGGCAACTATAAGCTCCGAAATGGTGCATCAAAGTCAACGACCGAGGGTAGAGTTAAGAATTTGTTTTTAAAAGGAATGCGGTCCCGGACGATCGAGTTCCGCAAAGTCTGGCTCCAGTCCTGCAGGCAGGTGACGAACCATCTGGCCTTACGCGTGTCAATGGAAGAATATTACGATGGTTCTGATATCAGCAATTTGATTAAGCACTGTGCCTTGTGGGAACTCTGTTTTGTTAGCTAATGGCTTTATCGATTTTTAATTGGGTCTTTTGATGCGGTTAAAAAAGTTCGAATGGTGATTGGAGATAGGTACAGTATGGCTAGTTCAACAATATAAGCCTCAGCTAGACTGTTCACACACAGGTGGCAACACAAAATCTGGAAGAATTTCACAATGTGTTAGTTCTGATCTGAACACTATTAAAGAAAACAATTTCGACGCCTTCAGAAGTACGTCTTTCTAGCACAGTGCCAAACATGACTCACATCTTTAGCAAATCTTAAGAAGCGTTCAATTTCTATAGGTAATAAGTCATAATTTAGATCTAAAAATGAGTCAAACCCTTGGAATGTCCGAATTAGTAATCCGACATTCAGGCGGGTAAATCGAGCAAAGTGCATTCATTGAATGAAAACAATATGTGAGAACATCCAAAATTAATGACCAAAACACCCAAAACATTATCGATCTACTACAGAACATAGCAAATCGGCGGGAGCGCGCCATCTGCCCCCCACGCACAAAGCCGCGTTGATTGCGAGCAGCTGCGCAATGCCACCAGGGGATGCGCGTGCTTCTAGAGTAGAACTACTGCGTTTGGATCAAGTTAATTAAAAATTAAAAAAGAGTCTAAAGAGACGCGTAATCTTAACTCTAATGGTACTCTAATGGTGAAACACGTCGAGCTATACTCGACTGACATACGTGAGTGATCCGTTTATTTCACTATGATTGAGTCTCACGGTAGTTTTATGTTAAAAGTCTAATGGTACGCTTTGTTTGAGTAGACCTAGTTCCTAGAAGTTTAACGAGCACATAAGAAGAGCACACCCTACTCAAATTTTGGACATATGTAGTTACTCTTAACTTAACAGGCTGTTCAAGCTAGTTTAATGAAAAATAATACAAAACATAATAAATGTTGACTTAAAAGCATTTTCAGGCTTAGTAAGTTCGCGGAAAAGTTTAATTATTTGAGAATACATTCACACATTCGCAAGAAGAGAAAAGAACAAGCAACACACAATAGGTTATTATTATAGAGAGTGAAGTGTAAATGACCCATTTTTAAGGGCAATGCACTTCTGAAATAATGTGAATCCCTAACAATAGTACCCTTGAGTTAAAGAAGGGGTTACTTAGAGCCGAAATCAGGTTTGAGCACAATTAATTAATGTTTGCATTCTGTTGCTTGAATGTGAGTAGCGGATTGGCTTATCGACCTCGTTATAGCATGCAGTTAGGAGAATATTAAAATTAAACACAGATAAGGTGACATGTTTCGATAAAAGGAACTCAAAAATTGAATTGAATGACGAAACGGATAACCTTTGAGATAGGAAACTGCGATTATGTTGAATCGAGAACATTAAAGGAAAGTATGTTGATAATACAAGACGCATAAAACTTGACCTTAAATAAATACGAAATAAGTTGTAATACACAACGTTTATGGCAAGATTTTCTTTTCACCTGATACCTACCTGAAATCATTTAGGTAGGTACTTAAGCCGACTTGCACGTAACGTCAGACGAACGAAACAAATACGTCAGGTTAACCCCGGGTTAATGTCTAACTCTGGTTAGTGTAAGTTGGCCTTAGTGAATAAAGACAGCAGGAAATTTCCGGTGATTCCGGAAACTTTGCAAAACGTCACCCCAAACGACAATGAGTGATCAGATTGAACAACATATTTTATTAAAATGGGATGGGATACAGCCGATCGCAATACCTTGCGTGAGGGGTCAACATCGCCATGGGAACTGCATGCATTTCTAAAAAAGACAAACTCATCCCATCTGCGTTCACAAATTTGGAATAAAAGATCAGGAGGACATGCACCGATGCCTTGCCCCTCTTACATGTAGCCCCTATTTTTTAAACATCGTGGGAATGTTCTATGGTTACCTGTCCAGGGGTACATACCCTTACATTAATTATAAGTGCAATAAATTACAATCAGTATTTTGATCCCATTCACGCGTGATTAGGTTATTCGATGCCAGCATGTTTTTTACGTTTCGAATTTCTTTATCGTGATTTTGGGGATTTGAATTGGATACTTTTATTTTTAGAACAAAATTTCAATTTCGATTAAAGCCACTTGGGAAACCATCAATTGCAGTCACCATTTTTTTTCACTTATCACCTTGGGCATCCGCAACCAATCCTAATCCTAACTAATATTATAAATGCGAAAGTAACTCTCTCTCTCTCTCTCTCTCTCTCTCTCTCTCTCTGTCTGTTTCTTGCCTATTCACGGGAAAAGCGGTGCACCAATCTAGATGAAATTTGGTAAGAATATAGTTTGAATATTGAGGAATAACATAGGCCACGTTTTATTCGAGAAAATTTTGATCCCGTGGGATAGCGATAACCGAAATCTACACGGACGAAGTCGCGGGCAACAGCTAGTAGATAATAAAACCCACTAAAAAGCCTCAATTTTCGGAACATTTATGGCCATTCTGTGTGCAAATTAACACCAACTGTTTCCTCATTTAAAATGGAACTTTTAACAAACAGACCCAGTTCCCACAAGGGTTTTACCCATCCGGGTGTGAAATGGACTCACATGGTGTGCAATACGGCCTTCACGGTTGTAGATACCTAAATGATCATTAACAAGAGAATTAAACGTGAATTTGATTAAGATCAATTAGATTATATGCTCTAGTAAGCTTTGATTCATCTGATTGTGGATAACAGTTCACATGGTATTGAAGCACCAGAAATCAGGATGATCAAATTTGTCACTATTTATTATTCTGTTTCAAGTTTTTATTGGAGTGATTTTCTGAAGTTCTTTATTTAGTAAGTTGATCATAATATTCATGATTGCTATCTGTAATGTGGATTGTTTGTCTATGACTTCTCCGTATTTTGTGCATAACGGCTGCACCGAGACAAAACATTCTTATCTTGTCCACACTTTTGAACACTTTATATAACTTCTGTCTTTAGCTCATCTTCAAAAGTGCCATTTGTAAGTTATAAGTTACAACTCAATTTAGCTTTCACATCGTCATCCTTATAATCGCCTTTAAGGGAAAAGCCAATAAATATGCTAATTCACATCACAGTTCACTTTGCATCAATACGACATCTGCTTATGACTCCCGTGTATCAAATTTATTTCTCCCAAAGACATAATCAAAAGCAACATGTGAATCTCCCATCACAATCAAATTTAAAATTTTAATAATCCAAAACGTAACAAAATGGGGAACAAAAGCCATAAAATCGATTTCGAATTCGATCGCCATATGTCAGTCGGGAGGGTACATGTAAGTGTAGATGGTTATTTAAAAACCCTCATGCATGATAATGGTATCGGCGGTACTAGTAACTACCTTTTCTTCGAAGAGTATAATCTTTGTTTCATAGGGGCTCGCCCCCCCCCTTTAGAAATTACGTTATAACCCGCATGGAGATAGCTAAAGGTGCTTAGCTATTTGAATTTTATTGTGTCCGTGTGGTTTCGAGTCGGTGAGTCAAGTCGTCGTTTATTCATTTCATTTACTTTTTAAACATAAAAAATATACATTATGTATATGTATACGAAGATAACAGTTTTAAATGACTCGCAGTTAATTGCATTGCATTAGACATAATGAAAACGGGATATCGATATTGATTTTCGTCAGTTTGCCCGTGATCATGATGCATGTAAAATAAGGCGATAGCGGTCAATATACCGTTCATTATGTCCAATATACGAAGATGTTTTCATTTAGTTTGAAAATAATTAATTACAAACAAAACAGAAAAAACAATAAGTACACTCTTATTCTTTGGGCAGTAAAAATGTAGGTACAAAGTAAATGCAAGGTGGCAATATCGCTACAGAGTAGAGCGATCTCTACAAGACAACCATAATGGAGTGAAGGTAAGAACAGATTAAAGCAGGTGGTGATAGAACAGAAGTTTTTTCAACATCAACATAGTTTTGTGGGCAAAGACATTTGCCAAGAAACCATGTTTTTTCCTGTTTCACAATGGTCGTATAGTAACTAGGCATAAGGACTACGTAATGAGGAAAAAGATAAACATTGAATAATCTCTTGTTCTCCTTCCGCATAAAGTTTACAGCAAAAATAATAAAAAGAGAAAAAATCCAGCTACCTACTTCCTTCGATGACAAGTCAAATGATTAAAGCAACTACAAGCATACATAGCGCATGTTTTTTAAAAGCTGCATTTCCGATGCACCATGTTGAAGAAACTAATTTGAATATAGGCAAAGCGATGGGTGCATAAGTAATTTCGAAGGAGCCCATTGTACTTGGCTATAGCACGCGCCAAGCAGCTGCTTCCATCGAGATATGAACTCCCACACGACGAATCGATTCCTTCATCTTTAGTACACAATCGATTTTTTGCGGCTTTGTCTACAAAGAGTTGTGATATGAAATATCGATCTTACGTATATTTGCACTGGTGGAGGTTTAAAAGATTAAGCTTTGATTTAAACTTCTTGTAATAATTTCTCAGGTCCCAAGGGATATTTTGGTGCAAAAGCATATTATTATAAAATATTAAAAAGGATATATGTATGACAAGTCATGGGCTCGTGGCCCCTTACGAAAACCCCAAAATATTTTATGTCAAAAATCGACAAAAAGGACTTGATGAACTTTGACACAAGTACAAGACCGCTCAGTGTTATATTGAACAAAATTCACAGCGCAAAAAAACCTGACGTCAACCATCGCAACGCAACCATTGCGAATCTGTCTCGTCAGCAACAAAAGCTAGGCGCGTACCTAAAGCCTTTTTTGTTTGGCAGACGGTATCAAGAAATAATGGGTTCCCCCAATTTCTTGAGTCCCCCTTGTAAATGAATACAATATTTCTTCTACCGGGTGTCAAACCAGCTGGTCTATTGAATGTTTTTTTAAATATCCTTAAGCTAACTGGGGTCTGGCCGCTACCACGTGGTCGGAAATTTGTCTAAACAAGTTCCTTCCCAACATTAAAGGATAAAGTAACACGACACTTCTTACTGAAGCATCAAGAAAACTTAGTTAGAAAATGTACGATCATACATAATTCATAAGTTGCACTTTGCGACAAAAAAAAAAGGAATTCCTTAAATGTCAATTTTACGCTAAGCAAAAACGCTATTAAAGACATAAAACATCGTAGGCTAGGAGTGCAGTTGTTGCAATCGTGTGAAAGTTGCGTCCTGCACTCACCCCAATTACTTCGGTATTTATAGCGGAGCCATGTTAGATATTGTAGTGATGGTTAATAAGTAATTAGAATCGATGTCGATAGACATTTGTAGATGGGGATGTATTTCAATTGTCATAATCGTCATTAAAATTTGGCTATCGAGGTTAGTAGTAATGGATACAATTAGTTAGCTCCTCCGCGAAGTAGTGTAGTAGTTACTTCGCGGAGGAGCTAACTAATTTAATCCATTACTTGTAACATGGACCTCCGTAAAGTTACGCCTGAATATATACAATATTTATCGAAGTTTTCAGGAATATTTAATTGCCGAAAGAAAGGTACTTAATTTAATCTTCTTCGTCTCAAAGGCGGATTGTCTCACTGGCATATCTGGGACTAGTTATAGCCATTAAATTAACCCAAAACTTACAAGTACCTACTCACGGATATGAACTAAGTTCTGTAAAATCGAAAACATAACCAAGCGAGCACGATAACAACTAGAGTTTGCTCGATTTACATAGTATCCCCAGTCCTGTTAAAATTGTTACATAAGGCCCTATCGAATAATTTCCATCGATATGCGCCCACCACTGTCCTGCACCTTGCCTACCATCTGCCGGGAAGCACGTGAGGCAATTAAGCGGCCTTAGGGGGTGCCACCCTCCTGGTCGTTTACCTCTGAGGGGGTGACTGGTCAGAGCTTGTCATTGCTCACTTTTTCATTCTCACGGTTAAGGAAAATTATTCTAGTAAGTAATAGGAAGTAGACGTGAACGTCCGTGTAATCTTTAAGCTTGTAAATGTTAGTGAAATCGAACGTGAAACTTCCTCAAGCGATGGTGACAATTTCATTCCATTGCTCAAAAGATTAATAAAAAACGAAAAGAGTAGATTTGATCAGAGATCACAGACAATCGAAGTGTAACTGTCTAAATACAGCAACCCAAGAAATACAGGAAAAGATGAGTCAGAAGGGGCTGAAATTAGGGTGCCAGACAGACCATAGAAAATGGATCATAAAACATAGATAGGTACTAAAAATAACAAGATCATAATATGAACACGATTGACCAGACAGACAAGTCACAGACCCGACAAAGACAGGGCCTCTATTTATCATTGGTTAAGAGAGACAACGAATTCGGACTTAATTAATATAGCAGTAGTTACAATTTCAAGTAGGACAATATACCCAACATTCATCATGTAGAGTAGAAGATGAGGCCATAAGGTCTTATATGATCTGATTAATTAGATAAGAATGTTAGTTTGGTTTACTTTGGTCTTTGATTTGGTGATACATGTCTTAAAACATCAACCGGAAGCTATGTTGATATTGTTGAGCAAGACACGATCCCGCGTACCTACTGATCTACAAGGCCATTAAGTAAAGTATCAACCACTAAGAAGGCCATGTAGTAATCATAGTCGCAAATCGCCATAACGACAAGACTGGAATCTTTGAATGACACCGCCGCGCTTCATTCAACTAGTAAAGTACAGTTGTGAACGAAACGAGTTAGTTAAGTCTATTATTAACCTTTCGAGATTACCAGTCGCCTTGCTGTTACAACGCATTTTCCTCCTCTGCCTACGTTCACGAGGAATGCAACACGACAGATAGGAAAGGTATAAACGTTATTAATATCCCAAGGAATATAAGACCTAGGATAGATTTTGAGTGCTTAGACAGTTTTCAGACCACATACACATTGCGAGAATGGACGAGAGTCGCTGGACAAGACGAGTCCTAGAATGGAGATCCAGAGCGGACACTAAGGTAGAGGGCGCGGCAGACCACCGCAGCGCTGGATGGATGACGGCACGGAGGTCGAGACTGGATGAGACGGGCACAAGATCGCCAAGAGTGGAAGAAGAGGGAAGAGGCCTATATCAAGGAGTGGATCAACAAAAGGCCACCATGATGATGATGATGAGACAGTGTTCAACGAAAAATAAAGGGAGATTGAAAGCTTTTGAACTACAAATGGGTACGAGCTGAGAATGAGATAACAAAAATGCTGATTAAATTACATTTAGGTACCCCAGAACCGGTGCCGCTGAACAAGTTACTCTGGAATTTAGCTGAGAATGTCGTCTCAATACTAATACTCTCCTAGTCTACTCGACCTCGACGGGATTGAAACGAGAGTACCGGGAAGAATGTGGTCTTGCTAACCCTTTATATGACATTCCTGAAATTCTAAAGGAGATGACAATCGAAGTAAGACTTCGATACTAGGCACTAGGCAGACAGACAGTAGGCCTTCAATGTCATCATCATCATTAATGATAATGCTGATAAAGATAATTATTACAGCAACTTTTTATTTCTCTCGTGTAATAAAATAATAATGAACTTCATCTTCCTATCAGTTTGTATGACATTTCCAAACATACCTTTATATTGTTCAATCAGCAATAAAATAAGACTTGGAATAAAAATACCTGCATCAACCTCAAGAGCAGAGCTATATCCCGCTTACACCACAAATAATCCAACATTACCACAAATTGCTGACTATACTATAGATATGCTGATCCGTACCCGTAGACGATCGTAATAATATCAATAGCAAATTTATCCTTCACTATACTTACCCAGATCCCTGGACTATTATAATAATAGCAAACTTTTTGCTCGACAGTACCTGCCCGCCTACATATTTGAAGTTAGGTATTATATATGTACATGTATAGGTAGGTACGGCACGTGAGACCTTGGTACATGGGCGCGTTCCAAGGTCTCTTGAGGCACGCAGGATAATCCAAAAGTTGAAGGTCGTGAGAGTTCGGTAAATTCAAATCAGGCGGGTAGATCATGGTAATGTTTTGAAGCGAGAATAGGAATTAGCGGTAGCAGATGTAATCTAGATAGGTAGGTCCGTCACCATCACCAGCCTTTTTTTTACGTCCCACTGCTGGGCACAGGCCTCCTTTCAAAATGAGAAGCTTTGGGCCATACACTCCTGTGAAGTAGTTCAATAGTGTGTGTGAAGTTCCTAAATGCCTATATTTATTAAAATTTATGGAATTCCTTCTCGCTAATGTTAACTTTAGGTAATACACTTAAATAGGTTATTACCTAGTTGGTTATATTTGGTTTAAGCGACGTAACGTTGCGGGGCTGCTATTATAAATAAAATAAAAACATAATATTTTAATTCTAATATTTCTAATGAGAACAAGCACGCTATATTTCTTGTAAGTTGCTGGTTAGTTGGTTATCCCGTAGACTACTTGATGATGTCACATCAGGTCAAGGTTACCATGTCATGGAAACACCACCAAAGTAACAGTACACCAAATTTCAAATCAAACAGACCTCTGGAAGTTGGTGAGATCCCTTCATCTACTAGAAAATGAGTTGATCTTCAAATGCATGCACAGATCTTCATAAATTATAGCTACCTAAGAATCATCTTGATCTTGTCAGCTTTCACCAAAAAAACGCATAAAAATCGGTCTACCATCCCTTCGAGAGATATGATGTCGCGGTCAAACACCCATACACATTACATAGGTTAAACTTCCCTCTTTCTGCATTGGGGCTTAAAAATTACTGGTGGGCTTGTAATAAAGCTAAATAACCTATGTAACTATTTAGTGGCAATCTGGCAATTATATGTGGGCCCGGGTAGAGCAGCCTAGGTCTAGGTAGATGCACTGACCTCATCATTGGGAGACCGCATATAAATCAAGAAGAAACCCAAAAATTGTTTGCAAAACAGAATTCTAGTCTTAGATAAAGGAAGTTATTTGGTATGACATGACTACCTACCATATGTTTGCAGGTTAGCAACATAGTTCAATTTATTTGAATATTCAATAGCATTATGAATGGTAGATTCATAGACAGCAACAATGAATGGCTTCATTAATTGGCCAAACCTGTTCTAAGGAAAAAAAGAAGTTTTCATAATTAATTTATGGTGACAATGTTGAAATATCCTTTAATATATAATAAACTTTAGATTTGCTGGAAAAATACTGTGGGAAATTGGAACTTAGACATTTTTTGTGATTTCAGTAGAAACTGGTCCTCGGTTCATACATTTGGCATACAAAAATAAAATATGCTGAATCTGGAATTGAGTGTACATGTGTGTTGGAATAACATGTTTATTAAAAGCTTTTATTTAGTTTCAGCTGTCCTGGTATCTGTGTTTTTTTTTTCTTTCTGGCAAACGAGCATGTAATTAAATCTTTTTGATTTGAAAGTTTGATTTCATACCATTCCCGGTTTCTGATGAGCTGAAATTTTGCATACATACTTAGAGCAGGGAGAGGAGTGCATGGAGATGTTAACGCGCGATTTCCCCTCTGCTAAATCTCTAACATTATGTCTGATCAGGGTCAGTTGATTGTGTGTGTGTTTTTGGCATGTGTGACAGTTTTGTTTTAGTATGCTTTTGTCAGAACATAACAAATTTTAAATAATTTATTGAATCAGGCGTGAGGGGGTGAGCAAAGTAATTATTTTTTAGTTCATAACAAATTTTAACAGGAGCACAGACATGTGCTGTACATATGACCGTGGAGGCGTTTTACACCTCTGCTGATTTTAAATTTAGTTTAAATTGACCCTAGAGACTACACATCTCTAAGCCATTTAGATTAAGTATTATATTATAGTATTAATTCTGGGACCCTATACATCCCTTTGTAATTTAAATTTTCACAGATATTTGACCTGGAGACCCTATACATCTCCTGCTCAATTAAAACGTGCCAGTAAAGTAAAGTGTTCTGGTTTTGCTGTTTTAATAATTACTTTTTACACTTGTTTCTAAAATGCGGTAATTTTTTTTTTCTCTCTTAATCTTTTAATGACAGAGTGAGGTTTCTTTGTGTAGTTTGTCTGTGGTTGCGTATTGTAAGAGCTAATGTAACTTGTTTTTAGAAACAATGACTTTGTGCCAAGTTTCTTGCGGCGCATTTTTCTTGGCAATCATGGTCTTTCCGAAAGTGCTGGTAGACTCAAAAAAAGTGACGTGTAAAAGAGCATTCAACTGCCTATTTGCTGAATAAAATTTTGAATTTTGAATTTTGAATTTTTTGAATATGTATTCCTTGTCCCCCTCAAAAAGTGGCAGAAAAATTGTATTGCATAGATAAGCCTGTCTGCAACATATGTAGGTAATTTAAATATTTTGATTGGTCTGACAGATTAAGATTATAATTTGATGGGATATCAATTAATTTATCCTGAAATAATTTATGCTCTCAGGAGTTTAAGTTTGAGTTTTTAGTGTAAATAGACAATAAATTTGTTCAGAGTAGTCAAGATAGCCCGCTTTATTTGTTCTAAAGTGAGAACGAGAAATGAATATCAATGATTTGCATTTTTATTATTTAAAGTAAAATGAAAGCAGCATGACACTAAAGTAGATTTTCTTTTGTTACCCTTCCTCTCCCATTTGACACATGCATGGGATTTTTCATAGAATTCCATCTGTCAGATTGTCAACACATTACAGTGATACTTTTCTTGTACCTACATGGCAATAAGTAACAGTTAAAATAAATAATTAAATATGTAATAATAAACAAGTTTTTAATGGTAGAAATGACTGGGTAGGTCTCCACTTTTTTATATAATGTCAAATGCATTTATTTGTTCACTTACAGAATAGAAATGTCTAAGTACTAAGTTGTTCACAGAAAGCACAACTTTTTTTTAAACTGATTCACTACACTAAAAAAATATTTTTGACTTATTATGTGAGTAGGTACACACATGGTTCATGGTACCTATTTAGACTTAATCTAAGTTTACACGACAGGTGCTTACTGTTTACAAAAGTCAATGGAATACACAGTAGGTAACTACTGCCAAAGTGTAGATAGTTGTAGTGTAATATTCATCCCTCTCCACTTGCTAAGTGCTAACCATAATGAACTGACTGAACTAGGTATAAGTTCAATGCCAAAGCCAAAACTAGTAGAAGCATGCGCATTGGATGTAAATAAACGTAAACTCACTTTCTACGGCGAACGGTGCCGGTATTAGAAATGTTGTTGCTCTCGGCAGGGAAGTTGAAGGATTCGCCAAAAATACGATATTGCAAATCGTCATCCTCGTTGCTTTGATATTGCATCGCTTAACACTAATTACGGGGCAGAACTACAGAATTAACCACCTTTTTCATTACTTAACTTTAGTATCATTGTTACGAAACATTATAAAATTAAAAGGCCGAAAAATTCACTTTCCATCGATAAAATTATATGATGACAATGACATGTCGCGAAATTCCCGCCTGATTTTGGCAGCAATAGACAAGAATAATTAACTTTTTAATTTTTGTTTATTTAATTTGTATTTGGACCCCGACGCGATGAATCTCGGCCGAACCGCGCGCGAAGCCGGACTGACTGAACGAACGCGAACACAGCGGGGCGCGAGCGGCGAGCGCAGGAACCGGCGTGAGAGGCCCTCCCTGTCTCGCCCCGGGTTGTTTTATTATGGTTATGGTCAAAGCATTTCACATTTCATTGTAGGGATGAGATGTGAAATCCATTTTGAAGAGCACAGGTAAATCTAGACGAAATTTTAATAAGGCAACAGCCCGCTAATGGTAACCCTTTTTTTCTTATTATGTAGGTAGTTTTATCTATGAGCAGAATCTTATATGTATAATCCAAACAATCATATACAGGTTGATTAAATAATAACTTTTTAAAATTGTTTTTTTCGTCTGTATACCTAAACGTGCAACTTTTGAGTATAGGTTGTTAATTACCAGGTATACCTACTAAGGCTTCTTCTATGGCCATTACTTTTTTATTTTTTTTTATGTATTGATTTAAACTTTCGCGATTTTCACACATTATCATGATACTCGGGACTTAATCGCGTAAAAAACTTTTATATTTAAATTTGAATTTAAATACCTCGACGTTTCGGACGCGACGTTGCGTCCATGGTCTCGAAAGGACTCACAAAATTCAAATTCAAATTTAAATATAAAAGTTTTTTACGCGATTAAGTCCCGAGTATCATGATAATGTAATTTTTTTTTAGTTTGACTGAGTTGAAGTTTCGACGACCTAAACAACGAAAATTCTAATTTATTTTGAAATAACGATCTGTCCAGAACTGGTACCTACCTGTAACCTAAATACCTACCTAATAAATACTGCTTCTCTCTCTCATTAAATAGAAAAGGCCGCGGGCGCGAGCCGATTCGATCTCTGACCGAGCTCGAGCTACATCGGTCTTGTACCAACACCGGACAGACAAGTTCCAGATTTTTTTTCGATAAGATTATTATTGAGCTTGTAATGACCATACAGCGCCCGCATTTTAAAGTTATTTTTACTTCTTATTTGTTCAGATTGAATATTGTGCTTTATATTTAAAGTCGTCTTTAGGATATTTCCACGTTCGTTGCCTAGCCCTAAGTTGGTACCTAGATAGGTATATCGATTTTCTAGTCTAGAACACAGACATGATACCTAATTGCAAATTTGTCACCTTTGATTTTGCACTTAGCATTAGCATATCAAATTTGTAGTCGTAAGCATAAAATTGAAGACGACAAATTTAATTTTGCACTTACTTAGTATGTTAGGGTTCTGGACCTAGACTAGACTATCGATACCTATGTATACCTAATAGGTTTAGGTATACGGTATACATATTAAGAAGATCTCATCTTGGTACTGGTTAAGTGAGAACAACAATTTGGACAGTTTGCAATTTATAGTGCCTAGGTAATTGACAACATTTCATATTTTTGAGACTATAATTTGATTAATTGTCTGCAATCTACTTTGAAAGAGGAGCAAACGTAAGATTTTAAATTTTCATTAGGATTTGTAATTAATTTATTATTAATTTATTAAAAGATACTTATTCCAAAAGGACGTAACTCTGAAACTACGCTAGGATGGATCAATTTCCTTTGTCTTGTCACGATCAAAAAAACAAAACCCTAGATGTCAAATCTGACATTGTCAAACATAATATGTGTCATGTCAAATTATTGTGGTGGTCGCTTATTGTTTAAAAAAGGCAAAGGTATTACACCCATTCTTGCGTAGTTTTGGTAGAATCGGTAATTTTATTTTATTCTCTTGTATTTATAAAAATATGTAATATTTTTTTTTTATAAACATAGTGGTGTGTTCAGGAGGCAAAAGCCCTTTCGATACCTTTATAAAAAAATATGAAATGTTGTCAATTGCTAATGATTGTAGTCCATTCATCACAGGATTCTTAACAATGTGAAGTAAATAATAATTATAAATCTAAAACGACTTACTTTTCTTCTTTGATGATCACGTAATCTTCCTCTGCTTCAGTATTCAGTTTTGCCCGTAACACTTGTAGCCGCTCTATCTGCAGTTGCAGAGGAGTTTTTGTATTATCATTATCATCCGGCATGCTAGAACAAAAAAAAACGTATTATAAATTTATCTCTAGTTTTTAACATGAAACTACCGTGAGACTCAATCATAGTGAAATAAAAACGGATCACTCACGGAGTGTGAGTCTCGCCGCCGCTGGGTCGTGCGCTCCCAGAGAAAGGACTACGAATTAGTCCGAAACATGTCGGGCTAAACTCGACTTATATACGTGAGTGATCCGTTTTTATTTCACTATTATCTCTAGTTTGGTCACAGAAGGAGAGCGCAGGTTGTAAAAGTTAACGGGCTAGACTGAAGCTGGATAAAATATCGCATTGTGTTCAGTTCAGATGTCTAGCTTTGGTTATATGAATATACTAGTTCACAATATAAATATTTCAAAATGGGCTAGTTGCCTATCCTGTGCCGTGGGAACTTCCCTTCTTAGTGCACCTCTAGGATACTCAAGGTTTATGTTTGCCGAATTTTAAGTCTCTAGGTCCAGTGGTTTAGGCTATGCGTTGTCTGTTAGTCTGTCAGTCACGGTACCGTTTTATAGGTATAGATATACTATGTACCTACTTACCTACCTAATTATCGAAATAGATCACAAAATTTCACGAATATCGGTAAAAAAAAATTTAATCTAAAAACGAATAGACAAAAAAACTATAGCATATAAGGAATTAACGAACCTGCCCACAAAAGTATTTTTTTCTTAAAAAAATCTAAAAACGAATCCACAAAAAAGCTATGCATAGTAAGAAATTGACAACATTTCATATTTTTCACACCTGGAAATTAATATCGGTATCGAAAGGGCTTTGCCTCCTGAACACATCACCATATTTGTAAAAATTTAATATTACTTATTTTTTTTAATGCAAGAGAATAAAACAAAATTACCAATTCTACCAAAACTACGCAAGAAATACTTTTGCCTTTTTCACGAAAAAAAAAAAAAAGTACCAATCACACGTAGGTTTGACAATGTCAAATAAATTTAACATCTTGGTTTTGTTTTTTGATCGTGACAAGACAAAGACAATTGATCCATCCTAGCGTAGTTTCGGAGTTATGATCTTTTGAAATAAATACCGTATAATAAATTAATTACAAATCCTAGTGAAAATTTAAAACCGTAGGTTTGCTCCTCTGTCAAAGTAGAATACAGACAATTAATCAAATTATAGTCTCAAAAATACGAAATGTTGTCAATTAGCGAACCTTCACAATTTTTATTTTCTTTAAAAAAATCTAAAAACGAATCGACAAAAAACTTAGTAGGTATATAAGGAATTAGCGAACCTGCTCACAAAATTAAACGAGAATCAGTTGAGAAATGCGACCTGACCAGGGGGTCAGGACAAATAATGCTTTATGTTGTGGATAAAATATACTTACCTTGCTTGGCTGCTGTAGAGGAAAACCGTCCGACAAAAGGTACTTACCTACCTAAAGTAATACTCACTGTGTCTAGTAGGTAGGTAGTAAGGTACCTATTCAACCGCAGGCTGATGATAATAATCATGATAGATAAAATTAGGAATTACCTAGGTACCTACTTAGTAAATAATTCATAATTAATTAAGCGACCATAAAATCATGGATCCCTAAACGCGTTATCGTACTCATAGTAGTTATCTAATTTGTCATTTTAATAGATCTACTTAGCGCTAGGTCATTAATAGAGTCGAGTAAGTAAATTAAATGCTTGAATAAACAAATAAGTAAGTACGTACCTATCTAGGAGTATTTTTAATACTGACCGTGTCGTGTAGTCTAGGTTAAAATTACATACCTACTACAAGGAAAACGGTAAAACGGTTTAAGTATACTCATTCAGCAACTATTATACCATTCCCATACTATACAATAGCCAATAAGAATTCAATAATAAAAAGAAACGACTGACTGTGGATTCTTACTTGAAGTTTGAAGTAAACCTACCATGTTGACGTGACGTCATGTCGATAATGATGATAACAAAGGCATCAGATGCGAAAATAACCTCTCGGCGTTGAGCGTAAAGCGTACAGCGCAGCAAGAAAATGAAACTCGTATCATTTGCTGGAATCTTATTTTAAAAATGATTCTTTAAGCACTCAATATTGCCCTTCCATTATAGTAAAATCAATAACGATGCCGACGTAAAAATGGCTGCACTTTACATTGCATAATCACAGGCGACATTGAACCAAATACGTGAACAATTTCACGATTGATAGGAATGACGTGACAAAATAAACGTGGTAATAAAAGACGATAGTTTCACAGTTTAATTTGAACAGCCTGTATCGTAGTAATATTGCTAAAAACTTTCGAAACAAGAATCCGTTAAATATTTAAAGATCGAATTCGAAGGAAAAACGTTGGTGCTAACGGTAATCCATATTCTTGGGTTATATTGTCGTAATTAGAGAGATTTGGTGTTGTAGAAGTATAGAATAAGTAATAAAAACTTGGTAGACACCTTTAGTAACCTAAATTAGAATCAATTTAGTCATAAAATAAGCCCAACATAATGTAATTTATGGTTATAAGTAGGATGAAATGACGACATTATCGATTGTACACATACCTTGAGTTTTCATAGTACGCCATGTATTCTTCACCGAGCCAATTTATTCCTTCAAAAGAGGGTATATATAAAACAGGAAGTAGGGGCACATTCTATACTCATATTCACGGCAATTTAGAAAAAATAAATAAAACTAATTCATGTATAAAATAACCACAATTCGTTAGCATACGTTACAATCAAAAGAGAACATCTATCTCATATTTTGTGGTAGACAATTCGAGTGCCAGAAAGAGACATACAATTCTGCACTGTAAATAGAAATCCTTACCTGGTAGCGCCATCTTTGATAGAAAGTGGGCTAACGGTTTAGTCTATGGTAATGTGACCAGATCAAAAAACATTCGGCCCAAACTTGGGGTCTCTCTAATTACACAAGTAGGACAACAACCGTAAGAATATATATTCCCCTCACTACCTCGGAAAGCCGACTTTTATCCTTTAAAACAAGCGGGTAAATACGCATTTTATCCACTAGCGGGCAAAGTAATTTGACCTTGAAGCGTGTTTAAGTAGCTTTTGACAGATAGCAAACGTAAAACGCTCATAATAATGGTTCGTACGATAGGTATTAATTATCATGAAATAAATGCTTTGGGAATATAATAAAAAATACCAAATTTAGCTTTATTTAATGATTTTAAGTCATAAACCTTAAAATTTCATAAGATTTTTTTTATGATGTTGAATACAATTCTGAACGCACAAGTTGAGTCTATGCAATTTCGAAACTGTCAGAAGTGTCAACATTGTCAACAAAAAAAATCTGAGCGACTCCGACTCTCGTAAAAATACACGGCTTCCAGAGTTTTCTGTTATATTATTGTAACACGTGAGTCGGGGTCGGTGAGAAAAATTTTGTTGACAATATTGACACTTCTGATGGTTTTGAAATTGCATTGACTGTTATCGATATTATCGTAAATCACCGTAAAAAAATTAGTAATTCCAGTGATGAAGATTTATTTTTATGAGCTGTTTTTTTGCATGTTACGTTTTCCTCGCTACAGTGAGATGAAAATTTTTGTGTAAACACACACGGGTGCAAATGTATTTTACTTCTCGTGTGTTGAAACACTGGCGGGTAAAATACAACTTTGCATCCTTGTAAAGTCACCAGCAATAATATATGATGATGGACAGGGCTGCAAAAACATCTGATCACGTTAGAAAGCAAAAGTATATGACGACAATCGACGGCATAAAGATCTAATGGGTTGCGGCCGGCATTAATTTCGTTCTTGGTTAAGGGCATAAATGTCGGAACTGAGTCGCTTATAAAATATCTGATACTCAACAAAATCAGAATTGTGACTCATCACCAGCATAAACATGTATTCACTTTGGAAGCAAAAACATCACACGGGTAGCATAAATATCTGACATGTTATAAAATCGAAAATATGTCATCAATCAGCAAATATGAACTTAATTAGCTTGTCTTACGAATCTAAAATGAATGCAGCGATCTGACGCTTCTTGAAAACAGTGCATACTTGTCACTACATATGTCTTTCTCACGTTTCTCAGCTTTTAAAATAAGAACAATACTTTTGTGGTCTTTTAAACTTCCGACGAAAAAGAGGGGTGTTATAAGTTTGACCTGTGTATTATCTGAGTGTCTGTGTATCTGTCTGAGGCATCATAGCTCCCAATCGGTTGAACGAATAATTAAGGCGGTTCTTAGCTAAGTTTCATTAAAATTGGTTCACCCGTTTTTGAAATGGGAATGTCAGGGGTTTCTCAACTTTTTTAAGTTGGTTAAGTCAAGTTAGGTTATTGATGTATACATAATATACTTAAGTAAAAAATGTGGCAACGATTATGTAAGATTTGAAAGATCTGTTTCTCGGTTTTTTTTACTCTTTGCTTATTATTATTGTTTTCTTCTTGCAAAACTTTGTTTGAATCCGTTCCAACCGTTAAAGTACATAGAGATAAGATAAATTTACGGCAATAACTAAGAATTATGTGTTTCACTACCAACCATTTTTTTTCGAGGTGTCGTTCGATAATGTTATTTATGTCTTATGGTGATTTGGTGAATAATAAAAGCATCATCGATATGGTGATTGTCTATGATAATTGTCAGGGATTTAAATTAATTGCTGTGGCAACAACTGATAAATCTGTCAGTGACAAAAAAGCTTGTTGTTCTGTTACTTCTGTTCATTAACTGGCGCCAAAGTAAATAAAAACAACAGTATTTCTCTGTAATTATTGTAATTGAATTTATTGAATTTTAGAGGGTTTTAAATGTTAAATTGCAATGAAGTTTCGTGCGGTGATGATAGATGCTGGGCCTATGCGAGAATTCACAAGTAATTCAAATGAAGTTTAAACTTACTGACCTTACGATTGGTGATTTTACTTAAACCGATAACGTGTATTTCAGACATAGTGAGCACAATATCGAAGCTTTCCAAGGAGTGTGTGGCAAGAATAGCCGATGATCAACTCTATTTTATCGTTAGTGATGAAAACAGCGGTCCTGCACCTCCGATATTAAGGTGTGAAATACCTCAAGCAATGTTCTTTTCTGAATACCAAATGGTCGGGTTAGACGATGATCATAAGGATATCTATTTGGAATTTACATCTAGTAAGTCTTCTCTTTTTATATGAAAGTTATCTTTAACCATGCTTTCATAGCACTCTCCTATTATCCAACACCATACATCTAAAGTGTATTTGGGTGAATGAACTTTTCATTGCCACCGTTGCCATGGAGATGTCCCCTGGGTAACTCGTCAAAAATATGCTTTTCTAAGACCCCACTCCCCCGAAAGTCAGGGTTTGCATGCTTAGGAGATAAAGCATGAAGGAATTGGCATATAACTGTCGAAACTCCTAATGTTTGATGGAGTGGTGCTTTAGAAAATCTTATTTTAGACCAGTTATCCAAAGGACTTCTCCATGGCAACGAGTGGCAAAGACAAGTTGATTGACCCATTTCAGTTTATGTATTTCTTAATTTTCTTACCATATTGGAGTGTCCCACTGCTACGCAATAAGAAAAGAATATTACTTTTGTGCTTTTATAAATATGACCTAATGCATTTTCAGTGAATCTGGCGAGATCCTTGGCCACATTGAAGAGTGCCAAATCATTGAAAATGAAACTGACAAAGAAGCAATGCCCGTGCCTTACATTAGAAATTGAAGTGGTAAGCAACACCAGAAGTCTTACAATTATTCTGTTCTTTCTTGTTTTGTAGATCACAACTTTAGGGTTCCGATCTGTTTGTGAATCTGTCTGTCACAACTAGTTACCTCGGGAACTACTGATGTTATCAACTTGAAATTTTGCAGGTATTTTGCAAATAGAAAATAATTAATAATTATTGGGTCAAGTTTAGAGGGGTAATGAAAGGGTTATTATATTTGCACATTTTTTTACAAACCGACTTTGAATTAGAATGAAAAATAGCGAAATAAATGGACCACTCACACACATGTATGTATATATTATGTGAGTAGAGTTAGTTCATAGACTACAGATTAATCCGAAACATCGGGGTAAACTCAACCTATATATTGATGGTACTCTGACTCAACCTCGTTTAGGTATAAACTTTGATGAAATTGGAATATCCACTTTATGTTCATGTTCTAGAGTAGTTATTCGAATTTCGTCAAAGTTTATATACAAGGTTGAGTCAGAGTACCATCAATATGTGAGTGACTTATTTCACTGTAATAAAAATGTTCAACAACTAGGTACTGATCTCTTATCTCCGAAATTTGCAGACAAAAATAACTGTAATTATTAATGCTCTTGACTAGATTTCTATGTATCATCATTCATCAAACTTGTTATTAAAAAAATACTGTGTTAGGTATTTCCCCGATCTTGTCATTGAATTCCTTTTCAAATCTGTAACTCTGCACTTGTTTTAATAAAAAAAAAACGAGACTCATTTCTTATTGTTTCTCTAGCCATCTTCAACATCACAACAGACTCGGCAAGTCACGCATGACATACCTGTCAAGGTCATACCCAGAAAACTGTGGTCCGACTTCCAAGAACCAAAGATACCCAAACCTGATGTAAGTACATTATTTATTGTTTTGGCTGGCTTTATATTCCTACTCCGTTGTCTTAATTTCCTTGTACAAGCCACTTCTAATCTAAATGTTCATGAATGAAGTGAATGAAGTGTCCATTTTATGGTTTATTCTGATCTCATTACGTTTAGTTGTATGTGATCTTACATGTAGAGTTTATACTATCTGCTTACTACACACGGGCTGCCATTATATGGGTGTCCAATAAGCATTGATGACTGCAGTAAGCACACATTAATCACATGATGTTTTAAAACAACTTTCAAAAGAGAGACAACCAGAAAAATATAAATAACCTCAGGGATCGAACCTTACACCATGCCCTTACTTCAAAGTTAGTACAGTCAGCAGCAAAAGTAGCTAAGCAACCGACGCATTCACAATAAACTAACCACGGCTCTATCGTTATAGGCATACATAAGAGCTTGTGCAGATCATTGTGACTGCTTCGGTTGCTTACCTACTTCTGCTGCTGACTACTAATCTGGATTCGATCCCTGGGTGTAGTCATTCTGGTTTTCTGTGAATTCTTGTTTCACTGAGTATTTAAAGTATATAATATTATGCGGGTGGTAGGACATAGTGCGAGGTCCGGATTGCTACCACCATCTTACTCGCTGATTCTGCCGCTAAGCAGCAGTGCTTGCACTGTTGTGTTCCGGTGAGAGTAAGACAGCGGGTGTAATTACAGGCACAAGAGGCATTTCATCTTAGCTCTCTAGGTTGGCAACGCATCTGCAAACCCTCCGGAGTTGCGGGTGTCTATGGGCAGTGGTGATCACTTACCATCAGGTGACCCACTTGCTCGTGTGCCTTCCTCGTTGTATAAAAAAATATATAGATTTGAACGGGAAACCCGTAAAATAACAAAAAGGAGAGAAAAAAAATATCCGACAAGTTGAGAACCTCCTATTTTTGAAGTCTGTCAAGAATACAAAAAGATGCTATATTGAGATCATAATTTTCTCATCCTCTTATTAGATTTCCATTCAACTGCCGGCCCTCAAGCAGTTACGGACCACAATAGACCGCATGCGGACTATGGCTGCCGAAGTTATGATATGGGCCTCCGCAGAAGGGCGACTGACGCTACAAATTAAGACTAACACTAGCAAAGTTTCTACCAGATTCAAGGATTTAAGGGTAGAGGCTTTTGAAGGTAGTTTCATTTCAAGTTTGTATTGGAATCTTTTTAATACAGTTGCTTAAAGAGTGGTAATTTTTGTGACTATGTTATGTAGGTATTGTGCGGAAAGTTGGATTTTTCGCACTAGTGCTTTTTACTTTTCCAAGGCTCCGGTGGGTGTGATAGGGCCGTGCGCGCCTGGCTCACCGCATTTGGTTTCGTTGTATTATTTTCGCAAATGTTTAAAAGACGTCGTTACACATGCGGAATGACATACTTTCCGCACCACACTTAAATCGAAAAGTACCATTATCTTAGTCTCTGATAGTCTTTGTAGAAACAAAACTTGCAATATGTCATCAAAAGTCCCAGTTGTAATAAAAGCATAGGATAGCTCCTATTTTATACAGCTACAATTTACAAACTGAAGTCTCTAACAAAAGGTGATAGAATGAGACTTCCACTTGTAAACTGTAACTTGTAGCTTTATAAAATACAGCCCAGATTTATCAAATTTTGCAAATACATAATTTATTAACTGATCATCATCATCATCATCATCATCATCAGCCTATTTACGCCCCACTGCTGGGTACAGGCCTCCTCTCAGAATGAGAGGGCTTGGGCTATAGTTCCCACGCGGGCCCAGTGCGGATTGGGAACTGATCAATGCATCAATGCATGCAATTTAGCTACCAACTGAAAGTAAAATTTAATGCAAGTGTTCTCTGTACTTTAGGACCAATAGAACATTCCGACTCTGAGACAGAAACTCAAGCTAACGAAGACAAGTCCAAAATATGCTATTGCAGAGTGGACGCTAAGAAATTCTCCATGTTCCTGAGTGCAGACCAAATATCTCACAACCGAACTGTGTGTAGTATAGTGCATAAACGACTGGTTATACTGTGCCTGCAGACCGAAGAGAATGTCAAACTGCAGTGTTTTATTACTGGGATAGTCTATTGAATACTTACCCGACTGCCCAAGGAGGATTGTGTTTTTCGAGCGTATGTATGTAGTGATGTGATTAGTGTAGTTTAATTTACGTCTCGCCACCGGCGTAGCGTGTGTTCCCAAGGAAGGACTACGGGTTAGTCGGAAACATGTCGGGCTATACGAGTCATCCGTTTATTTCACTACGTATGTATATTATGTATTAAAGTGAGAAAAGCTTTCCCCTGTCAAAATGATAAGATTGGTTGTGGCTGGTATTGTACCGAACACGGACAACTTTACCGTACAAGACCAGACCCATATTTCATCAACTTTACAATTGTCAGTTTTCAATGACAATTCGTTGTCAATTGCTGACTTGAAGAGCTTTTGTTTTCAAAGCAAAGAAAAATCTGTTAAGCAGCTGGACTTAAACCAGCAACCTCGGTAATCCGTACCACGCTCCACCAATTAAGCCATACTTAACATTGGTGTACCTAACGAATTTTTCAATGCATTGTGTCATATTTTTATTTGGAAGATTTCTGTTTTTTTTAGCTTTTGATTTAGCGCGCTTCATACTGGCCAAGGAATGTAGTTCGGATTGTCATGATAAACCGACAATCGTCAAGTTGGTGAAATAGGGGCGAGAGGTCGTTTGGAAGTGTCTTATCCAACTTCGACATTGATATCATCGCATCGATCGATGGGGCAATTATTATCCCAAAATCGATTGAAGATTGATTTTTGCCTGGCCCGTGGGGAAAGGTTGTTCTACTATGTCTATATGTATGTCTAATTCTTTGGCACGCTCAACAGATTAAACCGTTTGACGGAGTTCAACATGAGGTGTCATTCAGTTGTGGTAGGGACAGGGTATATTGTATCCCAGAATTGCAATAGGGTTTTCTGTTTTTAATTTTAAGTTGGCAAGGATAATTAAACTAGGAGGACCGCCAATATCACAATTTCGAGTTCCTTTATTTTCACAGGTTTCTTAATTGACAGGATTGTATCAATAGGAGACGCATTACCAGCGTGGTATAAAAAAAATGTTGAATCATCACAATGCTAAGTTTTAACATAGTTAAGTTTTAAAATGTGTATTAAATGAAGACAATGAAATCCATTACAAAAATTCTTTTATTTTCAATTATAGTTACCAACATACTTGTCCTGCAAAAGTACAATCTCAGCAATTAAAAAAAACTAATTGATTCCTGACACTGGAGTAATTTTTGTTTTGATAAATACTCAGCGCAGACGAGGCTTTTTTGAATGACTATAGTGCACTACTTCGCGGTGGAGCAAACTAATTTAATCCATTACTTGTAACATGGACCTCCGCAAAGTTACTGTGATTTTATTCTTTAACGCGTGTCAATAATCTTCTTGTGTGTCGACTGAAGTCTATCTGTAAATTTCCACTAAATTATTTCTCAAATTTCAAACTTAAACGTAAATGTGTCCGTCAACTTTTTATTGCCACTCGTTGCCATGGAGATTTCCCCTGGGTAACTCGTCTAAAATAAGATTTACTAAGGCACCACTACATCAAACGTTAGGATTTTCAACAGTTATACATATGCCAAATCCTTCATCCCCTAAGCATGCAAATCCTGACTTTCGGGGGAGCGGTGCCTTAGAGAATTTTATTTTAGACGAGTTACCCAGGGGATATCTCCATGGCAACGAGTGGCAATAAAAAGTTGATTAACCCGTTTACGTTTGAAATTTAAGAAATAATTTAGCGAAAATTGACAGATAGACTTCACTCCACACAAGCGATCCTAGAGGAATATTGACACGCGTTAAAGGATAAAATGACAGCTTTAACTTGTGTATGATTCATTAAGCAAACAACAGTGTATTTGCCCATAAAATTTGAAAACCTACGACAATGCACCCATATTTTTTTAATTATATGCCAAATGGAAGGACCGCTCGTTGTCCCGCCTCAAAGTGTCGTGTGTCGCCTTGAGTTGGTCCAGTTTGGTGGATATCTGGGCTATGGAGTTGTCTATCCACTGCATCGAAGACATGTGGGCGTTTAAAATGCGGCCTATTTGTCCAATCTGAAAAAAAAAAAAGTTTTTACTACAGTTGCTCGAAAAATGCTACTTTTTGCGGCTAATTATCCTGTGGAAAGAGGGATTTTTCGCACTAGTGCTTTATACTTTTCCAAGGCGCCGGATTGGCCTCACCGCAGGCGCCGACGGGTGATGATAGGGCTGCAATGTAATTTTTATGCTAATGTAATAAACAACATCGGTTGGTACAGTCAGCAGCAGAAGTAGCTAAGCAAAGTGGTCAAAATGATTTACACAAGCTCTTATGTCTATAACAATAGAGCCGTGCTTAGATCATTGAGGCCACTTCGGTTGCTTATCTACTTCTGCTGCTTAGTGTACACGTGCCTCACGGCTAGGGCGTAGACAGCTCGGGACACGTGCAAAATGACATACTTTCCGCACTTGTATCAAAAAGTAAAAGGTTAAATCGACATAAAGCGTTGCACTCACTGGGTCATTGCTATCTTGACTTCTGTTGGTCTCGTTGAGATGCTCGATTACTTCCTTGAGATCCTGTGACATTGTCCTTATTTGGGAGTCCAGATTTTCTGCAAGCGAGTACCTGAAACATAAAACTTGCTTTTAGGTTACATATACAAAAAAAAAAAAATAGAAATAAAGAAGCCTAATATTGACAATGGCCTAACCCGTAGACCCATGTACTAGAGACCACTACCACTCAATGACCACTGTGTGAATTCCTAGGCAAACGCCGCGGAATAGGAGCTCCGCGGCGGAGCTTCGTCGGCTTTGTTATAAATACATACAAAAATACATCAATCATATCATAGTCATCAAACATGGGGACCACGGGTAAAAGGCAGGTTTAAATTACCCATAGTCCCACTCCAGCCCAGTGGGTCTACGGGAAAAAAAATACCTGTGGACCCACCAATGGCTCATAGCAGTGGGTCCACGTTTAAAAGGGGAGATAAACCTATCTTTTCTACCTTGTAGTTTCTTAGTGCTTTTTTTTCTGTTTTGCTTGTTATGTGGTGTTCAATAGAGAGTTTATCTACACATATCGTAAGTCCTCTAGTATGCGTTCAGAAACCGTAGTCAGTCAACTTTCGTCTTTAAAAACGAATACAATAAAAAAACAATGATACGTAACGTCAGCTCGATGTTTGTCTATGATTAAAAAATAAACAGCCAAATTCGTGATAGTTTTATTATGCCTTCGGCTTCTGAACTCATCTTAAGAGTACTTATAATATGTGTGTAAATAAAGTAATGTATGCAACTCTACAGCCTTAAAACGAACGTGGATTCCTATCATGAAACTCGGCTTCGGCTCGTTTCATAAAAACACACTCGGCTTTTAAGGTCCCTCGTTATGTAAAACTACTGCATAAACTACTACAATATTGTACTGTACGTTTTGACTCACATCTGTTCCCTCTCGGGGTCCCGCTGCCTGTCCCCGGCCTCCAGCAGCTGCCTCTCCATGGGCGCCAGCAGCTCCTCGAGCTCCTTCTGCTGCGCCAGCACGAAGTCCAACTCCAACTCCAGACTCTGTTGCTCGTTCTTCACTGCTTGGACTGTGTCGTTCACTTCTACGATCTGGAATTTGTAGAGTTAATTTCAGGGTATGTTTGGAAGCACTGCCTAGAGGCTGTGCAAAGCATGGGAGTAGTCACGGGTTTTGGGGGTTCAACCCCCCCCCCTTCCCCCGCCCCGAAATGTTCAAAATGAAATAATGACTTAATTACCTCCATGTTTGAAACCACTTTGCAGAGGCAAAGCATGGGCGTAGTCATGGGGTTTTTGGGGTTCAACACCCCACCCACCCCGATAATTTTTAACTTAAATTTAAATTATTTTTAACATAAGTTTTATTTTCTAGAAACCCCCCTCCGCCCTCCCCCCCTACGGTATTAAAACTTGGCTACGCCCGAGCTACAAAGTAACACAAGGGGCCTTATTTTCTAACGCGATTGACCCAGATGACGACTGACAATATATTACAAATGTCTCAGTATTCAATTCACAAATGTATTAAATGGGTCAGTCAATTTTTAAGTGTTGCTCGTTGCCATGGCGACGTCTCCTCGGTCACTCATTAAATGTATAATTTTCTAGGGTTCAAATCCATTAAAAGAACAGTTCTAAGCCTATAAGCATGGTAGTTGTGTACATGACAACCATTTTTCTAAGCTACTGTATCACTATTGTCTCCTGAGTGACGGAACAGAATAATAACACTAAAAAGTTGATTGACCCACATTCCGTACGCTTTTAAGGCAACATCATAGCTGTACTGTTTATACCGTAACTGTCTGTCACCTTAATACCTATGTTGACGAAATAAACGACATTTGACATTTGAATTAAACCACAGAATACATAATAGGACAATGGGATCCGTGGCGTGAGTAAGCAACATCCGATATGCGACCTGGCCGGCGCGCGACTGGCTGAGCGCGCGGCGGCCCTGTGAATTTAGTCCTATGGAAAGGACCCGCCGCGTACTTGTAAAATCTTACCTAAACGTGGAGTTGGACCGTCCTGATTGAACTAACCTTCTCCCCGTTAGCTATGAGCAGTCGGTCCCACGCGTTGATCTGCGTGGCCTGGTTGATGAAAGTCTTCTCCTGCTCCTCCAGTTCCAAAGTCCATTTGTTGATGTTCTCCTCTAGCTGGGCGAAGGTTATGGCAGAAATCGGCTGCGGCGGCTGCGCGGCGGCAGTTCTGAGGAGTTCAAAAAAAAAGTCCATGTTCCATACCATAGAATTGAAAGGCGTAGCAAGACACAATGATAAAAACATACATAATAAAAAGTAAAAACCGGACAAGTGCGAGTCGGACTCGCGCACTGAGGGTTCTGTACAAAGATTATCCCGGTTTTCACCAATGTTTTAATTTGTCCAGTGTTAGCAGAGCCCTGCTCCTAAGCAAAATGTACGCAGTGTGAGGTCTGTAACATGTATATGTCCACCAACCACTGTATAGACAGACATAAATTTAACATTTGAGATCTTTCCGAGTGGTTGTGCACTAAGAGTTACCTTCATAAAAATGTCAAGTTTCTAAGACAACTGGAAGTACCCAGGTTTTCACAGTACGGCAATTTGTATGGAAACAACCTTTTTAATGACTGTATCTTTTGATTGAGTTGACTTAGAGCTTTGATATTTTCACAGCTTGAAACGACTGTGTGCAGGCTTGAGTATTTGATATTAACTTCATCCTTCTACCTCTACGCGTTCCAGAAAAAAAGGGTCTGGAGTGAGGACCGCATTTTGTCAGCGCTGAACAGATGCGTGGACTATCTTTACATCGATGGGTTCCATTGTCAATCAATTTCATCTACTCACGTGACTGGCAGAGTGAGAGAAGGCATTGTAGTAGCCGCTGTGGTTTTGCCAAGCGCTGTGATACCAGATGGGGCGGTTGTGGACGCTAAAACACACATTTGAAGACATTCAAAGATAATGGGATCGTGTTCATTTCTTTCAGTCCAACGGTAAAAGAAAGCGATAGAAAGAAATGGAGAAAATTTGAAGGTTTCAGTTGTATTTATGTCATAGAAAATGACAATACGTATACTTCTATACTTATGACATTGTCATAACATCGAGTTTTACCTGGCCCGTGGGAAAGTTTTTCTACTATGTCTATACTTATAAACAAAACCAAGTATATGTCGTAGTCTAGCCAGCTACTCCGTATAAACACAAGAAAAATCTAATTGAAAAATTGTAAGCAAAACTTCATAAAAAAAAACTGGCCACAATCTAGTAATATCTCTACGGACCGCAAGTTTTTTTTTTACGACTAAGATCATAAGATGGCGTAGAACAAATATAGGTACCTACACTCGGAACTGACCAAAAAAACTTACGAAATTTCGCATAGGTTCAGATTTTTCTTACACCTTTGAATTTATCCCCGAAATGTGTTGACATTTTTATGTTTTTTTATTGAATTGTCGCTGGTAAATTAGCCAGTTATTGTTGTATTTACCAGTTGAAGAAGGTTGCGTGCTCGCGGTAGAGGTAAGGCCGAAGCCTACGCTTGTGGTCGCGGGTTTTCCCAGTTGGAATGTTGCTGTGGAGATAACAAATAATATGTACGCACCATAGTTATCCACACTATGTTAAAAGTCACTGTCTGTTAGTTAGTCACAAGTTTATAACTAAAAAAATCTATAAGAAACCTTTAATGGTAGTGAAGTATACACGTCCCCATTTAGTTGGCTCCCCATTTTAACCGACTTGAAAAAAAGGAGGTCCTCAATTCGTCGGAATATTTTTTTGAGACACCCCTGTTTAGCTAATTTTGAAATATCACCATTTTGAGAAATGCAATGAGTTAAATAAATTTCTAAATTCCTGATTCAGTAGTATTAATTGTAGAATTGCATTTAAAATCGATTACTATGATTATTCACTATTGAAATTCCGTTTGGTTATTCTTTCTTTACTCTTATTTTTTAGTTTCATCAATTGTTGGAGCTTGATTTTTTATGAACTAAAAACAATTACTTTGCTCACCCGCGACCACTAATGACAAATAGTTATATCTGTAGCAAATTGCTTCGTAAATGGCCTCGTGGAGAGTGCCGAAACGCGTCAGCGTTTATTTTAGTAGTGGTGGTAATAGTTGGGTATGTGTGGCATGTGTTGATTCGTGTAGCAGTGGAGGCGGAGGTGTTGCATGGAAACATACATTTGCCGCACAGATATAACGATTTGTCATTAGTGGTCGCGGGTGAGCAAAGTAATCGTTTTTAGTTCATAAATATGGACCTCCGCAAAGTAACGCCTGATTCAATAAATTGATTTTTTATATTATTTCTTGTAAAAAAAACATGAATTTTACTCACTTTCTTAATAACTGTTACTTGTCCACGATATTCTTTGATGTGTTTGATGTAAGTCTACATGTTCTTGCCATTTTATTTTCAAGTCTAACTAAGCTATTTATAGTCTCATCAATTGCTCACCTGCGCCAGTGGTCGCGGCAGTACTGGCAGTAGTCTTCCCAAACGACAGCCCCGTGCTAGTCCCGGTGCCAAAGCTAAGCCCCGTCGAAACTGGCGCCGCGGTGGTCGTGGTGCCAAAACTGAGACCAACGCTCGCCGGAGCCGAGGTCGTCCCAAAATTGAGACCAGCGGTAGTCTGAGGCGTTGAGGTGCCGAAAGTGAGACCAGCAGTCGTTTGTGCCGTGGTCCCAAAAGAGAGACCAGTAGTTGCTTGTGGGGTCGATGTTGCCCCAAAATTTAAGCCGCTTATGGATTGAGGGGTCGTAGTTGCGCCAAAGTTAAGACCAGTCGCTTGCGGCGCGGACGCAGCCCCAAAGCTTAACCCAGTAGCTGTAGTCGCAGCCGCTCCGAAGCCAGCTGAGGTAGTGGTCGTGGTGCCGAAACTGAGACCAGCGGTAGTCTGAGGGGTTGCGGTGCCAAAGTTGAGGCCGGTTTGGGATGTCGGGGCGCCGAAGCTTGTGGACAGACCGAAGCCGGATGTTGGGGCGGGTTTCGCCCCGAAGCTGAGGGCGGGCTGGGCGGCGGGCTGGGGCGTAAAGTTCAGGCTGGGCTGGGCGCCGGGGGCGGACGACGTGACGGTGGTGGCCTGACCGAAGCTCATGCTGGATGCCGCGGCGGCACCGAAGGCTGGCGGTGCTGTTAAAAAAAAAACGTAACCAGGTGAATATTTATTAACTTTGTTCGCATAGAATTCGGCAACCGCTTATGACGTGACGCTTTGCTTTTTTTTAACCCTCGACGAAAAAGCGGGGTGTTATAAGTTTGACCTATGTAACTGTGGATCTGTGTATCTGTCTGTGGCATCATAGCTCCCAAGCGGATGGACCGATTTCGATGCGGTTTTGTTTAATGGTTTAGGCTTTTTTTTTATACGACAAGAAAGGCAAACTAGCAAGTGGGTCACCTGATTGTAAATGACCCGAGGGATTTGCAGATGCGTTGCCAACCTAGAGAGTTAAGATGAAAATGCCTCTTGTGGCCGTAATTACACCGGCTGTCTTACTCTCCACACCCGAACACAACAGTGCAAGCACTGCTGCTTAGCTATCCGGACGGACCCAGCACAAGGTCCTACCACCCGCTGTGCGTTGTGTCTGTCTTGTCGAACGTGAGCCGCGATTCGAGGCTAGAGAGATTCATAGGTGCAAATGTGCATAATGCGTTTCGGAAACGTTCGCCCTGACATTTGGTGTCCAGAGGGTGGTTGGTCCGCGTTTTATAGGCTGTGTGAGTGTAATGGAGTGTTCCGTGTTATTTAACCTTCATAATCTCTTCTCTAATGGCTCCAAGAAGCTGTAGTCGCAGTGGCCACACTCCGGTAAACCACGTTTATCTACACACATATCATAAGTCCTCTATAGAGCCAGCCCCAGCATCACCACCACCCCAGCAGTAAAGTAATAGTCATTACGACACCGAATTCGATGTCGTAATGACTTTCCGATATCGAATTCGATGTTTCAAATTTGAAAACCAACGTAAATTATAATCATAGTGAAATAAAACGGATCACTCACGTATATAAGTCATGTTCGGCCCGACATGTATAAATAATAATAAAAAAAACAGTTTACGAAACGTCAGCTCGGTATGTTTGTCTATGATGAAAAAAAAAAACAATAATATTTTTTATAAACTCACTGAAACATGAATACACAGAAAAAAAAACAGAAAAATGCCAACCCCGGGAATTTTTCTGGTTTTTTTCTGTGTATTCATGTTTCAGTGACTTTATAAAAAACATAATTGATATTCACGGGAAAACCGTAAAAATACAAAAAGATACTGAGATCATGAAAAAAAAAAAACAGTCAAATTCGTGACAGATATGGGTATGATATATGCCTTCGGCTTCTGAACCCATCTTAGAGTACTTATAATATGTGTGTAGATAAAGTAATGTATGCAACTCCACATAATTAGGCCTTATTATGTAGCAGTTGCATAAACTACTATAGTGGGCTAAACCTAGGGAAGGGGGCTACACCTACGAACATCTGTAGGGTGGCTATCGGACGATCCCCGATTAAGTCCGTATCGACGCTGCACTCTTTCCAGACCGTATGATGCGAACAGGTAACGCGAAACGCCTTAAAAGCTAACCAGGATCCATATAGTGGTTTTCGGCCTTTCGCCGAAGAATATATATACTAACGTAAAAAGAAACGACACGGACGCATGTGTGCAGTAAACTACTGTCGCGCGAGGTGTGGAAGGCGAAACGCGAACGCCAAAATGGAGGGCCGCCTAGTCGCGCCGTAACGTCGTAACGGTCGCTTCCCTTTGGATTTTATGAGAGAACTGTTCGTACGATTTCGAATATTCGCGATAGTTTAAGAAAATAATAAAATGTTTAAAATATTTCGTAAAAATAGAAAGCATTATTAATCAAGCAATTTATAAAATGTGTGAACACGTTGAACAATAATATTTTAATTTAACATTAGATTACATAAATTCCTTTACTTCTTATTGAAAATAATTACATTTTCAATGTCAAGAATATGAGCAATTCAGAAAGAGATCGTCAAAAAAATACAACAAAAATTAATGCAAGATACAGTAAAATAAAATGTCAAAGCATGCACAATATTAAATTTTACATAATTAAGCTTCTTTCACTAAGTATTTAGTTATCATTTCCTTGTGCCGCGGTAGCTAAACTGTCAACCCTATGCGTACACGTGCCATCGTAAGGTCGCCCCTGTGGTTTCGCCGCCTCCCATCTCTGCCGATCGTATCGGTTCCCCGGCCCACCGGAATACAGAGCGGGAAGTGCAGTGGGCGTGCACCAACGCAACCGTTCGTTCACTTAAAATAAACTCACGCGCAGATGACCCAGGCTCTTCATTCCGGTTTTAAACCAAAAAAATGCTATAGTCCGGGTCGCCATCATCGAAATCGATGTGGAGGACTATTATTATAGGCCAAGGACGATAAAACCAAGAGGACTGCCAATGGCTATACAATGTCGCGTTCCTGTAAAATAATGCGCCCGCTGTAGCTAGTTTCACTATAGAGAGGTCTCTGTACCATTCATTTCGTATGACACTTAGACCTCTGGCTAACACAATAGCGCCATCTATGAACTGAAAGAAAAAACGAATTTAGATGGCGCTATTGTGTTAACCAGAGGTCTAAATGTCATATCACATATGACGACCGGATAGCCTAGTGGTTAGAGACCCTGACTATGAAGCTTGAGGTCCCGGTTTCGATCCCCGGTCGGGGCAGATGTTTGTGTGATGAATACGAACGTTCGTTCTCGGGTCTTGGATGTTTAACATGTATATAAGTATGTATTTTTCTATATAAGTAAGTTTATCCGTTGACTAGTACCCATAGGCTTTGCCTAGTTTGGGACTAGGTCAATTGGTGTCAATTGTCCCATGATATTATATTATACCAAATGAATGGTACAGAGACCCCTCCGTAGTAAAACTGGCTACAGCAGGCTTATTATTTCAAAGGAACGCGACACCGTATAGACACCGGCAGTGCTCTTGTTGTTAGAGGCTGAAGGATGGAGGCTCACGAGCACTGGCGGCGGCTCCGAACCCGAAGCCGGCAGCCCCGAAGGCGGGCCGGGGCGCCGGCGCCGCGCCCGCCGCGAACGACGCCTGCGACGACTGCGGCGCCGTGGACGTGGTTGACTGGAACACGGACGGGTTAGTTTTACAAGCGAAGTGCAACTGCAACATACCAATCCCACACACACACACATAAACTTACACCATTATAGTTTTACCCTGTTATTCATAAACCTATTTTAACTAAAATGCCGTTAAACTTCGTTAAACGAACAAACGAAAGGACAAACTTTGTCCTTTTTTGTCACATTAACATTTCCATTAGTAAGAAGAAGACAAAACATATACTAGCTAATGGAGGCTTGAGTGACGTTTATGAATAACAGCATTAATCTATAGCTGTAATTTATTTCTGTATATTTATTCTTATCACAAGTTAGGTTTTTACAATGTTCATATCATCATGTCAGCAGAAAAACGTCAACTGCTGGACATAGGACTCCCCCAAGGCTCTCCACTCAGACCGATCTTGTGCTTTCCGCATCCACCGCGGTCCCGCAATCTTTACCAGGTCGTCGCTCCATCTTGTTGGAGGCCTACCGACAGCTCGTCTCCCGGTCCGTGGACGGCATTCGAGAACCTTCTGACCCCATCGGCTATCAGTTCTGCGAGCAATGTGCCCCGCCCACTGCCACTTAAGTTTCACAATTCTTCGGGCTATGTCGGTAACTCTAGTTCTACTGCGGATATCATAATTTCCCGCAGAGAAACGTATCATATAAAAAGTAATAAAACAATATTATTATGTATTATTAGCCTAATTTGTCCCACTGCTGAGCAAAGGCCTCCCCCCAATACTTTCATTGCTTCCGGTCTTTAGCAGTTAGCGGCCAGTCTTTCAAGAAGAAGTCCAGTTCTCTAGGTCTTCCGGGTCGCCTCTTCGAGTTTGTGGGACTCCACTTGGTGGCTACCTTGGCCCATAACTCGTCCGGCATGCGGCAAACATGACCAGCCCAGTCCCACTTTAGCCTAAATGCTCTTTGACCTGCGTCTGCAACTTGAGTCATGGCGCGCAGGGCGGTGTTGCGGATTCGGTCCATTAGTTTTACGCCTAGGAGAAGCCTAGCAGCTAGCTATAATAATTAGACATAGTGAAAACAGGATATTGACCGCGATTATTGAGGTTTCATGAGCTCCCGATATTTCGACGCAGTTACATGCATCATGATCACGGGCAAACTGACGAATCGAGGGTAGATACTAATGTTGCGCAGACCGGGCTCTGTCTACCCGCATTTTTGCTCGGCGACTGAGCGCACTGCCACTACTATCGGTCGCGTTCTCACTTATTACTCAAACCTATAAGGTAATCGCGGTCAATATTCAGTTTTCATTATGTCTGACCTCTTCAACAGTTGGATGACAATAATACAGAGTCAACTGAAAGTACAGGTCGGCAAAAAAGTTTGTACTGAAACTTTTTTTTTTACTGTGAACTTATTTATTCATTTGCTTTGAACCATTTGGGCTCCAACATCTAAAGGCATGTAGGAAACAGAGTTGCAAGCTTAAATGGAACATACAATGACAATGCCAAGAAAAATCCGTTAAGCAGCTGGACTTGAACCAGCAACCTCGGTAATCCGTACCACTCTCCACCAATTAAGCTATACTTAACGTTGGTGTACCTAACGAATTTTTCAATGCCTTGTGTCATATTTATGCCTTGTGTTTCATTTTTTAGGTTGCTGGTTCAAGTCCAGCTGCTTCACGGATTTTTCTTTGCATTGTCATTGTATGTTGAATTTCATACTATGAATGTTTCATAAAAATAAAAACAAAAATAATCAATAAATCGATTATTTTCATTTTAGCTTAAATGGAGTTCAAACGGGTAAAACGTTAGCAGTCCTATTACTCCACAGAATATAGTAGTTAACTACCCAAAGGTCCGAACACGACTATTCGAATCCTGCGTAATGTAATCGAGTAGTAACGTTACCGAGAAATTCGTATGACACTTGGAGTAGCGCCCGCCCGTGAGCGTATTTGGAACTAAAATGTAGTATGAATATTCTCGATTTCGATACGATAACGTTACATTACGCTGAATTCGAATATTCGTACTCGGACCTCTCGATAGCTTATATTTCAGCTGTCGACACTTCAAAGTATCACTCCTCCGCGCCCATAGTATTCTTAACCCTTTCAACGCCAACGACGCATACAAAAGTTGTCAACCACCATTGTATTTTGTTTGTCCGAATAAACGATTTATTATTATTATTATTTGTATGTTGCACCCATTCACGGGATAATAGTGTCCCGGACCTTTGGGAGGCGTGTGCGGAGCCGAAGCCAACACGTAGAGGCCCTTTTGACAATTTAATGAAGAGTGAGGGATTATTATTATCCACATGCCAAGTTGGTGTAGCGTCAACGCGGACTTAAACCTTAAGCATACGCCCGTAAGTCGCATGCACTGTGCAGCCGGACGCCTATAAGCGTTAGTGGCGTCGTAGGCACGTCGGCTCGTGACGCTTTTAAACGTCCTTGGCGTTGATAAGGTTAAAAAGGGATCCAAAGTTTTAGATTCAAGTATTAATATAATGATTATTTTGCAACTTACTGTTGCCGCCAGCTGGGGTGCAGAGAAGCCCGAGGTGGGCGTGGCGAAGGCGAAAGCGCTGGCCGGCTTGTTCGCGTTCGCCGGAGACCCGAATGACAGGTTGGTGGCTGTGGAACACAACCATCCCCAAAATTGCAGTCCAAAAATATGCTAGGGCATCTAGCACTGGGGGCAGTGCTTCGTAAACTATCAATACCTTGTCTCCTCATGAGGCTGACATGGTCTTGGTCACACCAGGCCCCCATTTAATAAACGTAACAGGTGACAAGTGACAACGACAATTCAATCTACACTTCGAAGTTAATATGATGTCTGGTAATACAAAAACTTTTCAATCAGTAACCTACACCAAACTGTCGTTGTCACTTGTCACCTGTCACGTTTATTAAACGGGGGCCAGGTGTACCAAAGCCTCAATAAAATATAAGATAAAAAACAGGGACAGTATTTTTAGGAATAGGAATTATTCTAAATTTTTTTTTTAACTTTAATATTTTAACGAGGCTTGAGTGCACCAAGTGTGACTATGCCTTATGCCTAGGCCTCATGGGAAACCTCAGACCTCAGAACTCTCACCCAGAACCCAAGTCTCTAGATGCAAAGGCGTGTCTAACGAATTTGTTAACTAGTATCGCTTCATCAGACAAAGGTCGGCTCAGAATTACATTTATGACACCATTAAACATACCCATGCCATCCAGATACTTTTCTCTAACATTTTTATTTTTATCGCATTCCATAATAAAATGGATGACGTCCTTGGCTTTATCACATCCCACACACCTTAAATTAATAAATGTACAATTAATGATCTACACAAATGTCAATTGGAAATACCTTGGGGCTGAGTAGCCTGTCTGAAAGTGGGACTTTGAGTGGCTGCACCGAAAGACAGATTCTGGGCTGCTGTCTGCAAATTTTAAAAGCATTAATAAACAAGCATCCTTTAATTTACTGTCTTAACATTAATTGTAACTAAGTTCGGGTGACAAATGCATGTTTCATTTAAAAGTTAAATCTCTCAAAAGCGGGTGAACCGATTTTTATAAAACTTAGCTAAGAACCAACCTTTCAATTAAAAAAAGCCCCATCCAATTCCATGCATCCGTTTAGGTGGTACGATGACATAGACGACAGATACACAGGTCAAACTTATAACAACCCTCTTTTTGCCAAGTTTTCCTTACTCATCAGGTTAGCTGGAAGAGATCCCTTTTTAGGGCTAAGCTCGTATTTTCTGTTCTGGTATATTTATTGTAACTGTTTTGTATTATTATGAGCAATAAAGTATTTACATACATACATTTTGCGTCCGGGGTAAGAAAAATACATACCTGTGCCGGCTGTCCGAATCCAGGGCTCCCCACAGTCTGATTGGGTGGCGAAGCGAACCCTCCAAAGCCGAGTGGTTTGCTTGCTCCGAACGCTGGTGCTACCGTAGTGGCCGCTGGCGTTGAAACTGCAGGAAGAAGAATGATATTGTAACTTGTAACCTTTAGACAATGAGGTACTCGGTTTTGTCGCATCCCACACAAATTGTGTTGAATTGCAACACATTAAAAATAATACTCACACAATGAAGCAGCAGTGGTTTTGGCTCCGAAAGCAGAGGAGTCTCCAAATGCAGGAGCACTGTTTGTTTGAGTGTTGAAACTGAATGTGGGCTTGTTTTCTGAAACACAAGTAAATATGTAACACACTATTAGTGTGTTAACAGTCTAAAGCAGTGATGGCAAACTTCATTAGACCCAAAACCAGCCCAAGATCCACAATACTATACAAAGCTCTTTATAGAACACCGTGCAATAAGAAACAGAAAAAAGGTATACACATGAAATTACCAGTAACAATAGGCATCCGCTAAAGAATAATCTCTACCAGATAACCATTATACTTTTGCTGTGTGATCTGCCAATTGCATAGTCAACATTTTTTCATAATTTTAGTTCTTGGCAAAATTGACTGGACCAACACCGCAATCAATCGGTCAAAGTCCGCTTGGTGAATGGACTATGAATCTATATAAAATTTCAAGCCAATCCTATCACTGAAAGTACACACATACTAACTATCTAAGTTAAACAAAAGCTAAGTTCAACATACAATGACAATGCAAAGAAAAATTCGTTAAGCAGCTGGACTTGAACCAGCAACCTCGGTAATCCGTACCACGCTCCACCAATTAAGCTATACTTAACGTTGGTGTACCTAACGAATTTTTCAATGCCTTGTGTCATATTTTATTTGGAAGATCTCTCCTCAGCGCCATCTATGAGTAGCTTAATCAAGGAGAGATCTTCCAAATAAAATATGACACAAGGCATTGAAAAATTCGTTAGGTACACCAACGTTAAGTATAGCTTAATTGGTGGAGCGTGGTACGGATTACCGAGGTTGCTGGTTCAAGTCCAGCTGCTTAACGAATTTTTCTTTGCATTGTCATTGTATGTTGAATTTCATTCTATGAATGTTTCATAAAAATAAAAACAAAAATAATCAATAAACCGATTATTTTCATTTATTTTTTTAAAAGCTAAGTTAAAAATTGCAAGGATTAATTTTTAAGTTATACCAGAGGTAGTCGCCGCACCGCCAAATATAGATGGCTTTGTCGCATCACCGCTATTACCAAAAGCAAAACCTGAAAATTTATTTTTCAAAGTCAGTTTGTGTTTGTGATATACTTAGATAAATTACTGAGACCAGCGTTTTGTTAAACTGAGCGGCAATGTTTATTTAAATGGTGTAAGTAATGCTATGTTTGCATTGTCGTGCAATAATAAAATAATTATTAGACAGTCACGGACTGCATTTGCTCTAGGTATGGTTAAAGTGAGAAAAGCTTTCCTCTGTCAAAATGTTTATGGCATTGTCATGAGATAGATTTTTGCCTGGCCCGTGGGAAAGGTTTTCTTACTATGTCTATACTTCACTGTATTCTCATGCTCAATACAAAGTATGTTAGTGGTCCTGAACCCTTTTGTAACCACTTAATTCAATTTAATTACTAACAGGTCTCAATACTTTAATTAAACCTAAAGATAACGTAAATAAAGTAAAGCAAATCTCTAGGAAAAATACCTGTATTTGTTCCACCAAATAATGGTTTTGCTGTGTCACCACCTCCAAATGAGAATCCTGTCAAATACATGTTTCATATAAATAATAAACGAACAGAACAAAGCAGGTGATGGAAATTATAAAAAATAGAAGAAAAGAAAAAAGTCCTGACCAACTGACTTATTAATACCCAGCCCAAACCATTAGACCTAGAAAGTGGAAATTTTGCATAGAAATGAAATTTCATCATCATTTCATTTCATTAGAGGTTTCCCTTATGACATTGACAAGGGATAAAGAAACATTTTGCAAAATTCCCATGGGATAGTAAGGTCTGCTGCGGGAGTGAAGTCGCTGGTGCAAGCTAATACTAAATACTTGGAAATCATTGAGCCATTTGAGAAAGAGGTGTTACAGGTGCCTAATTAGGCACGAAATTTCGTGGCATCGGTCTTAGAGACATTTTCTCAATTACTCCAGTTACATTATAGTTGTTTGTTTATGTTTACAGTTTCCGAATGAAGACATTTATATGCAGTAAGTAACAAACAACAATGACATTCTCAAAGCTTCAATCTAAAAATTATTTCATTTAAAATATATAGGAGACGAGAATTAACAGAAGCACTAACTTTAGTAAATTTTGTTTGTATGCAATTTGGAGGTTAGGTAGACAATTTACCTGCCAAGACAATGTGCCTAAACATGTAATTTTACAATATTATTATAATTTGTTAGTCTCAAGATATGTTTAAATACCTGTTGAAGGTGTAGCGTTGCCAAAAGTGCTGGCTGCCGTTGTAGTAGCTGTGCCGAAGCCGAAACTCATTTTAACGAATTGCGTTGAAACTTTTAAAAATAAATCCCCGTGCGGTTATATTGATGAGCACACGGCCGGCTCTCTGACAATAACAATGTTGTAATGCTGTAACGATAAATATTGATCATAAATTACAATGTCAACAGTAGAATTTTCTTTTATTCACGACACGAATGGCGGTGGCAGTTGACTTGTGGTTGACTTCTTGACTTTGACGTTTCATTTGACGTTTAAAAGTTTTTTATTATAATTTGGACAGGCTAAGGTCAGACACCATACCACCCCGTCAATTTAATTGTGTTTCATTTACCTACGTCTAATGTTCGGGTCAAATCTTGCAAGTACTACCAGTGGATTTATGCGACTGTAGTCGGATCAAGAAGCTTATAGCTTCTTGAGCCGGATTGACTTAAAATTTAGTATTCATGGAAATGTAAGCTGAATGACAATATTATACAAGTACAGAGAACAAAGTAAAGTCGGCAAAAAACCTTGTACTTGTTAAAAAATATTTTTTTAACAGAAAGCTTATTTTTATTTAACCTAGGTATTGGAGTTCCTTGGGGAAGGCCTAGGTACCTATGTTTGTCCAGCAGTGGACGTCTTCCGGCTGATGATCTTCATATTGGCTTCTAAGGGCCACTTGTAGCAAAAATTTTAATCTAGTTTAACCAGGTTGACAGGTTTAATACAATTATTCTGACACAACTAAACTGGTATTAACACTAAAACGGGGTTTAATTTTTTGCTGCAAGAGAACATTGGAGGACATAAAAAAAAATTAAGTACCTTTTTTGATCAAATTGTCGCTGCTGTTGCTTGTCACATTATTGAAATAGAACAAAATAGAACCCTGCAGTGGTTTTGCAGACTAATGTAGGTAAGTACTTAAAGTTCGGTAAGTACTCACCTATAAACTATAATGTGCCATCATCCATAATTGAGACGAGTTCGTATTAAAAGGCAAACATAATGCCTGCAGGCATGACAATAAAACGAGTTGGCTGTCTAAAAGTCAACAATCCTAACTAATATTATAAATGCGAAAGTAACTCTGTCTCTCTGTCTGTATGTTACCTCTTCACCGGAAAACCACTGCACCGATCTAGATGAAATTTGGTAAGAAGATAGTTTGAATATTGAGGAATAACATAGGCTACTTTTTATCCGGGAAAATTACATGGTTCCCGCGGGATAGCGATAACCGAAATACGCGGACGAAGTCGCGGGCAACAGCTAGTATTAAATAAATTAACACATAAATCCAAATATTTAGCGTAGGTACCTACCTAACTAAAATTTTCGAACCTTTGTAAATTCAACGCAGTCACTGATAAAATATTCGTTTCACAAAATTCAATGGCTTCCTAGCTGAATGAATGACAAAAGGATCCACTAAAATCTTACCTAGCTAGTTGAACATCGACGTCATAGATTAAAACGCAGAAGCGATAATTAGAATTATTGAAAAACGATTGCAAGGTTTTGAGTAGGTGTAATCCGAACGAAGATCAGACAGAAGCACTTATGCTCGTATTATTGTCGCTTCAACGCTAATGGTTAGGTACTCTCAGTAACGTTTGGTCATCGCACTGCCAGAGTATCCTTATGCGTCTCTTTTAAACGTAACTGCATATTTGTAGGCTACAGGAGGCACTATATCGCTTCTATTACGTCACACTTTTCACCCCTCGGAGTCAGTGGCGTAGCGTGAGGGAAAAGGAAATGATCCAGCACATGTAGCACGGCGCGCCATTTTATAACCTGTCGCGCATTGCGTCCCTTTCATAGTGATGGAATCAGTGAAGGACGCACTGAGCGACAAGCGGCAAAATGGCACGCGTGCTAGCCCCCTAGGCCAGAGACGTAACGTGTTTTTTAAAGCTACGTACAAGTTACAATTTCAAGCGGAAGTCTCGTTGTATCACCTTGTTAGAAAAAGACTTCTACTTGTAAATTTGTAACTCGTAGCTTTATAAAACACGACCCAGCACTCAGAATGACCTTCTGTACTGCACTCTCCTCCGTTACCCGGTGGGTGCTCTCTGACGAATTTAGGGTAATGAAAGGTCTGCCCTGGGCGGTAAAAATCCACGCTTCGCCACTGAGGCGGGTCTCATTAGATTGCGTGCTGCTAGAATATACTTCTCCCAAGAACTAGTCGCATAACTGGATAGCGTCTGGATGCTTGTAGGCAACTTATGTACAGGTACTGGTCGCTTCTTCAGGTTGTACTCTTCAGGCTTAGGTCTGGCGCTCTGCCAGGCGGCGGCAGTACCGCTTCCCCGTGTTAACGATGTGTAAACAAGACAACTAAGAATCACACGATGGATTTTTACACGAGTTGATTTTTTTAAGAAAGGGAAAAGTAAGAAAAGTTCTAGCTACTTAGTAGGTCTAGTTAAGCTAGTCTCTTGAGGCTCTACATAGCACAATAAAAAGATGAGTAAGTACCTAAGTAGGTACGGTCAAGTGCAAAAATACGTATCGAATTAACTATCGGTGGTAGAACCTTGTGCGAGGTCCTTCCGGATCGCTACCACCATCTTACTCCCTAATCCTACCGCTAAGCAGCAGTGCTTGCACTGTTTGCGTTCCGGTGTAGCGAGTAAGACAGCCGGTGTAATTACGGGCACAAGAGGCATTTCATCTTAGCCCTCTAGGTTGGCAACGCATCTGCAAACCCCCCGGGGTTGCGAGGGTGTCTATGGGCTATAGGCAGTGGTGATCAGGTGACCCACCCACTGCCACTTAGGTAAGTTTCGCAATTCTTCGGCCTATAATCATTTCTGAGTCTATCCCGCAGAGAAACCCCGAGCATAGCCCTTTCCATCGCCCTCTGTGACTTTGAGCTTTCTCTTGAGCTTGTCTCTCATTGGCGGAGAATGACAGATAGACCTTACTCGACACTAGAGATCCTGGCGGTAAAGTCAGCAGCCCGTCTGTATCGGCCCTGGAGGGGGTTTATGTTGCCCATTTAAATTTTACAGTGACTTATAATACTAACCCTAAGCTGTCTCAACACAACGGTGCGTTATCACTGAAATACATTAAATAATTTAAGGCACGATATTGAACGGCTATGTCTTAACCCTTAATTTGATATCGGGAAGTATACTGGACGTTGTAAAAACTAAAATCCACATCGAATTCTAAAATAAGCAGATTTTTTCAAGTCGTAAAAATAAATTAAATACTAATATTATTCCACTAAAAAAATGTATCAAGCTTGTGAGAATGCTAAATTTTCGTCAATGGCCGCCAAGATGCAGAGGGGGGAGGTCGCGTCTTGGGGGCTCTCGGGAAGTGGATTTTTTTCCGTATTTTTGTATGACAATATTATGAGTTATTTTCACGTATTATTGATTAATAATTTAAAAACGTATTTCAATATACTTGACATTAAAAAGACTTTTGTTTGTGTGTTTAAATGCTTGCAAAGTACAATGTCCATTATACTTCCCATTGCCAAGAACGCAACGTCATAACTTGCTTTAGCTATGTCCAGCATACTTTCCAATGCCAATGATCATGAAGTACTCGATTTCCTAATTTATTATTTAAATTGTTTAGTCTCAGGTTATCCAAATGTTTTCGAGAGGCTCCCTAACTCAATGCGCCATCAGATATTAGATAGGTTTAGTTCGAATGAAGGCGAAATATATAGAAGTTTAGAAAAAACAGTACTTCTTCAGACGCTCTGTCTATCGATTCGTCATTGAATCGACGTACATTGAGTATAACGATCAGAATTCAAAATGACATTTGAAATAACAGTCAGGACATATAATGTCATTTGACATAATTAGGTCGAGTGGAAAATCAAAATAGGTAAGGATAAGCTAGTATTTTGTCAAGGCGCGAAGCGCTTTAACCGAGCACAATAGGAGCTCCGTTAAGTGGAGCTCCTTCGACTTAATTGCTTCCGCATTCGTAATAATATATGCTCAATATAACAATTACTAATTTGCTGATTAATTAAAATGTTTTCCTATTAAAGATTTTTCATTTAAAAAAAAAAAAATGAAAATAATCGATTTATTGATTATTTTTGTTTTTATTTTTATGAAACATTCATAGAATGAAATTTAACATTGTATGTTTTATTTTTCATTTGTATACATTTTGTTCATTAAAAGCAAATAATCAGGAAACAGACGTATCTTTGGCAATGGCCATTATACTGGACATTGAAACGAACTTCCTGTTCTCTGCGCAGTTGGCAATGTCCAGCATACTTGACATATGTTTTTCTGAAAACTGTTAACGACATATTTTTCATTATTTTTCCTGTAGTTATAAATAACAACATAAGTACTTAAAAAAACAATAACACTAACTTAACTTCGATGTTTTTTCTCGTTGCCAAATTAAGGGTTAATGCCCCAGCCTCACATCAGACAGACTTAACACAGTTCCAAAAACAGCCTTGTCCCAAAACTAGTAGTGTTGGTTTTTGACGACATCCTAAGGTAGATAAGAGGTTGGGAAAGTACCCGTTCAATAGTAGCATTTCAGTTAAATTGTCTCAAGTTGCGTAAAGACCGAACCGAGTTTTGTAATGTATGTAGAAACTTTTTCAAGGATAAGGAGTTCGGAACACGGTTGGGATAGCCGGGATAATGTATTGCCCGTGCGTTGTACAGTCGGATTGTTTCAATTGTGAGCCGATTTAGGACGTTTTCGCAGTAAATGTCACGTGATTATTTTCCCTGTGATCATTGGTATAAACATCAGCTGCTGTCAAATCGGGCTTAGAAAACTTTGAGCTTACCCGACGCCAAACGATAGCTTCGAAAAAGCCTACCCAAGCCCGCGTTGTATACGTGTGATTCTAGATCGGTATCTTTATTGTGCTTCTTGCAATAGGACCTTCGAAAACCAAGTCTGATTTTGCAAGTCGCGCTCCCGCCCATGCAAAGGCTCAGGTTAACTCAAGCCAAGGACCATAAAACCAAGAGGACTGCCAGTGTCTATACGATGTCGCGTTCCTTTGAAATAATAAGCCTGCTGTAGCTAGTTTTACTACGGAGGGGTCTCTGTATCTGTACCATTAATTTGGTATGGCATTTAGACCTCTGGCTAACACAATAGCGCCATCTAAATTCGTTTTTTCTTTCAGTTCATAGATGGCGTTATTGTGTTAGCTAGAGGTCTAAGCGTCATACAAAATTAATGGTACAGAGACCTCTCTATAGTGAAACTAGCTACAGCAGGCTCATTATTTTACAGGAACGCGACAGCGTATAGCCATTGGCAGTCCTCTTGGTTTTATCGTCCTTGACTCAAGCTAAGGGTGTCGCCGTCGACGAATACCGGGAGGACATCATCATAAACATCAGGCCCCATTTCACCAACTTTACAAATGTCAGTTTTCAATGACAATTCGGTGTCAATTGCTGACTTGAAGAGCTACTGTATTAGCGCGCTTCATATTGGCAAAGAAATGTCGTTCGAATTGTCATTGAAAGTAAGGATGGTGTAATAGGGACCAGGATAATGAACATTTTGAACAAGAAACGGCTGAGCACGCCCGCCAGCGGCGAGCGGCATGCGGCCGTCGGCACCACCTGTGCGAACGCCCGCGCAGGCTCGTATCGCGGGCATTGATTAGTACCACAAAATTGTCAGCAAAAACGGAGTATATCGTAGGGCCCGTCCACGCTATAAGTCTATGCTTGTGATTCATTATGATTATTACCTATGGAAAGATGGGTCACGATTGGAGGCTTTGCTCGTGTTTATGACTGTAAAGAAGATTAGTAAAGAACGACCACAACATATACTGGAATAATATAATTAAAACGAATAAAACTATCCAATAATTCAGTCTTTCATGAAGTATGAGAACACAACAAGCTATTCAGATACTTTTCAATATTCATAATAGGGTCATACCTCAACCTAACATCATTAACTTCTTCAAAACTGTTAGGATAAAGTTAAAGTACAGCACAGAGCGATTGCATTTCACTAATTCAAGTCAAAATCACACCAAGAACAATGGCGTAGCTAATAGAACCTAGAATAGATTGATGATATTTTTCACACATTTTCACCAAACGTATGGGCATGCAAAGAACAGCCCTGTCCGTCTGTCTGTCTGTCTGTCTGTTTGTCAAGACCAAGACCCTTATTCCCTGGAACGCGTGGGAAGGTTGCAGTGAAAAAATCAAACTCGTCCTAGAAACTTGAAAGTTGGTTTGAAGGTCTTATAGCACAACATAATTTTTATGTATGTCTTTAGATTTTACAGACTAATTTAAGATGACCCCACACTGCTTAGGAGCTGCTGCATTGAGCTTAGGAGCACTGCAGACCTCTACTAACACTGGTCAACTTAAAACACTGGGGGAAAAGCGGGAAAATCTTTCTCAGTGCGCGAGTCCGACTCGCACTTGGCCGGTTTTAAGTAAAAGCAATTGGTTCCTCTTTCGTATCTTCTACTATTTTTAAACGGGCTGTAAAGCCCTTGCGTTATTTTTTTAAATCTAAAATCAAATAAAGTTCGATGACATCCAATAATAGGACTATAATCAATCCATTCCAAGTTCCACAGCACTAAGTTGCCAGCCCAAAAAAACATCACACGACATTGTAATTCGCGCGCGGTACGAACGGCACGGGGTTTGAGTCGGGCGTCAGGAGCAATCTGACGTTGACGTTTGTCCTGCGCCAGCGGTTCCACATAACGTAGTGGTCCTTCCATAGCAGGTACACTGTCACGAAGTAGCCGCATAGAACGATGACCATGAAGAGGTTCATTGCGGTCTCGGTTATGCGGTGGGATATGCCTGCGGATTAAATGGGTAGTTTAGGTGCAGCATCCATACTACGAAATTCGAAAATCGAAGTTCGTATCATATCGTCCCGCTCACTCTCGTGTTAAATAATATTAGCTTGAGAGGGTCGGCACGATACGAAGTTCGAATTTTGCACTTCGTAGTCGGGGGGCAGAAGTCGCACACTGACAACCGTGGAATACAGTTTTAAATGGTTAATTGCATTAGACATAATGAAAACGGGATATTGACCGTGATTGCCTTAGTATAGGTTTGATGAGCTCCCGATATTTCGACGCAGTTACATGCATCATGATCACGGGCAAACTGACGAAACGAGGGTAGATACTAATGTTGCGCAACCTATATAGGTAATCGCGGTCAGTATTCTGTTTTCATTATGTCTAACCGTGGAATAACCCGTTTATTTCAACACAAATAAAATAAATAAATAAATATCATGGGACAATTTGACACCAATTGACCTAGTCCCAAACTAGGCAAAGCCTGTACTATGGGTACTAGACAACGGATAAACATACTTATATAGATAAATACATACTTATATACGTATTAAACATCCAAGACCCGAGAACAAACATTCATATTCATCATACAAACATCCGCCCCGACCGGGATTTGAACCCGAGACCTCAAGCTTCATAGTCAGGGTCTCTAACCACTAGGCTCTCCGGTTTGAAATAACTGTCAAATTACTTAGCACGACACGTTTTTCGGTAGTTGGAAGACAAATAGGAAAAAAGTACATGTACAGTCAGCAGCAATAGTTGCTAAGCATCCGGAGCGCTCACAATGATCTAAGTACGGCTCTATTGTTATAGACAAATTCAAATTCAAATAATTTATTGTAAGACCACAGGTACATAAATTAGACGTTGTAGCGTGGGGGTGCTCAAATGGAGAGAACAAATCAAACGAAGCACAAGTCTGAAGGTGCGATTGATAATCTATATTCTTCAACCAGAGTACAACACACACATTTTACTTATCTCAGTTAGTTACTAGTTACAGTACAGAGAGCGACCAAATAAAAATCAGTTCAGTTATACAGTTACAATCCAATACGAAAAAGTTAGCGTCCCCGTAGACAACAACTCCTCTAGAGTGTGAGGGGGAAGGGGGAAATCACTCTCTGGTATAGCGCGCGAGCGCGCGAACTTCACGAACGCGGCGAGAGCGCGCAACGTATCCATCGCCTAAGCAAACACCGGCCGAGCCAATAGATGGCGCTACAACGTTAAATTTTTTGGGTGATTCTTGCCATGACATATGAGCTTGTGCAGATCATTGTGAGCGCTTCGGTTGATTAGCTACTATTGCTGACGTCTGTACTTATTAGTAATAATAAGCGTTAGGTATTATGATTTCCTCATAAAAGTTTACGCAATTTTAAATAGGTAAGCAGTCTTTGTTTTTTATTAGACGTGAGTGATTTTGACCGTTGAATTTCTGATGTTAAAATAAGCGAAGTATAAACAGACTTGGAACATAGATAAACATTAAACTGCCTAAGTATGGTCGAGAAAATTAGCTCCTGACCCACCATGGCATCTTTTCACAGTAAACGTCATAGTGACATCGCATAGCTTGACAAGGAAAATCGTTACGACTTTTACTATGAAAATTGTCAAAAGTTCCACATAATTTTACTTATATTGTTTTAGCGCTAATTTAATATTTATAGCTAATACAAATAAAGCAAATAAAGATTTCTGATTTCAAATTCTGTGAAAATTTCATGTTACGGTTCCAAAGATACATTTGAACGGTGGACAGACGGATGGACTGACAAATAGACGGACAGACATCGGAGGCTAAGTAATGGAAGCCTAAAAAAAGGCCTCTCGAAAAACGTACATATTCTTATGTCCCTATCGAGCAAAAAGTGGACTTTCAAAATGCCATGAAATCAACGCTTTTGTCACTTTAGTCATAATTATACTATTTTCATGGATGAATATATACCAAGAAGACCGTTAATATATGTACAAAGTCGCGTTCCTTTAATAATACGCTGCTACAGAACCCCGAGCCGAGCACGAGTATTCGAATGCTACGTAAGGTAATAGTTTTTTTTATATACGACGAGGAAAACAAACGAGCGAGTGGATCATCTGATGGTAATGATCACCACTGCCCATAGACACCTGCAACCCCGGAGAGTTTGCAGATGCGTTGCCAACCTAGAGAGCTAATATGAAATGCCTCTTGTGCCCGTAATTACACCGGCTGTCTTAATCTCCACACCGGAACACGACAGTGCAAGACTGATGCTTAGCGGCAGGATTAGGGAGTAAAGATAGTGGTAGCGATCCGGACGGACCTCGCACAAGGTCCTACCACTCGCAAAGTGGAGCGTTCTCGAGAAAAATTGTATGACGTTTGGAACAGTGCCCTCCGCGAGCATATTTGGTACTAAAATTTAATATGAAGTTTCTCGATGGCGATACGATAACGATTACGTTACGAAGGATTCGAATATTCGTGCTTGGGGCTCTGTAGCTAGTTTCTGCGTCATCGCTTTCAGTCTAGATAGGAGCTTTTTCATTAGGTTAGTAAATGACTCTATTCATCATCATCAGCCTATTTACGTCCCATTGCTGGGCACAGGCCTCCTCTCAGAATGAGAGGGCTTGGGCTATAGTTCCCACGCGGGCCCAGTGCGGATTGGGAACTCCACACACACCATTGAATTGTTTCGCAGGAGTGTGCAGGTTTCCTCACGATGTTTTCCTAAAAGCTCATGATAAATTACAAATGTAATTTCGCACATAAATTCCGAAAAACTCAAAGGTGCGAGCCGGGGTTTGATTCCACGACCCTCTGCTTGAGAGGCGATAGGTCAAACCACTAGGCTATCACGGCTTGATGACTCTATTATGTTTAACATAATTCTAAGTTCCACACAGGGTCCGAAGGTTCTCGAATGGCGTCCAAGGACCGGGAGACGAGCTGTCGGGAGGCCTCCAACAAGATGGAGCGAAGACTTGATAAAGATCGCGGGATCGCGGTGGATGCGAAACGCACAAGATCGGTCTGAGTGGAGAGCCTTGGGGGAGGCCTATGTCCAGCAGTGAACGTCTTTTGGCTGACATGATTATGGTGATGATGATGACAGCTAGCTGTTTCCGATACCAATTTTATTGTCATAAACAAAATGAACGCGGTTGTGATTCCGAGCGAGTTTTGACAATAAGGCCGCGGGACAAAATATAGTATGCTACGGCTAAGCTGGCTATCATAAGGGATCACGAGTCACAACATTGTTTGTATAGATTGGCGGTCCTCTTGATATATTTGTCCATGCTATCTTATAAAAACGAAATAAAAAAAATAATAAACAAAACACACCTTCCTCCTTTCTAGCAGCATGGATCTTACCAAATTTGTTGCCCTCTATCACAAAGTACTGGGTGCCGACGATGCATACCGCCAGCAGGCCGGCAGTCACGGTCGACAGTAGCCAGAATATCAGGCAATCGGACTGAAAACAAAAATACAAAATTAAAATAATTGATTGAATCAGGCGTTACTTTGCGGAGTAGAAGCGGAGGCATGTTGAGCGGTTGTTGTTGTGCTGCGTTAATGGCCTCGTGGAGAGTGCCCGAAACGCGTTAGGGTTTAGTTTAGTGGCGGTGGTGATAGTTGGGTCTGTGTGACATGTGTTGATTCGTGTAGCAGTGGAGGCGGAGGAGCTGCATGGAAACATACATTTGCCGCACAGATATAACTATTTGTCATTAGTGGTCGCGGGTGAGCAAAGTAATTGTTTTTAGTTCATAAAATTCAAAATTCAAAATTTTATTCAGCAAATAGGCATAATTCTATCAACAAATTTAATACTAATTGCTTTAACACCTATACGTTTACATATTCAATTTAGAAGATGTCGAATATTAGTTGACAACGGAATGTGGCCAAAATCCAGGGTTCCAGAGTTGAAGCGATATTTCAGCGTCGGGGTTGACCGCAAGACGCCGTTCCTCTCTAGCGCCTTTACTGGATCGCTAGAGCTTTGTTCGAGAATGTTGACACGTGGAAAAGAGACAACAGTATTTCTGATTATGACCGTTAATGATGGTTGAGATGAGAAGCAAAGGCTTTGATTACCATGAAACCGCAACAGGTACCATTATTGTTTATGGATCGACTGGTCTTGAAAAGTCTCATAGTAAAATACTAAGGGGGATACTGATTTAAAAAAAGCTTCGACAGAGCTATTACAACATACAATGACAATGCAAAGAAAAATTCGTTAAGCAGCTGGACTTGAACCAGCAACCTCGGTAATCCGTACCACGCTCCACCAATTAAGCTATACTTAACGTTGGTGTACCTAACGAATTTTTCAATGCCTTGTGTCATATTTTATTTGGAAGATCTCTCCTCAGCGCCATCTATGAGTAGCTTAATCAAGCAGCTCACCCACTACCGAACTTCTACAGTTACGCATTAGTGGCAAGAGATGGAGCTATTTTCTGAATCAATGAAAATAATCGATTTATTGATTATTTTTGTTTTTTATTTTTATGAAACATTCATAGAATGAAATTCAACATACAATGACAATGCAAAGAAAAATTCGTTAAGCAGCTGGACTTGAACCAGCAACCTCGGTAATCCGTACCACGCTCCACCAATTAAGCTATACTTAACGTTGGTGTACCTAACGAATTTTTCAATGCCTTGTGTCATATTTTATTTGGAAGATCTCTCCTCAGCGCCATCTATGAGTAGCTTAATCAAGCAGCTCACCCACTACCGAACTTCTACAGTTACGCATTAGTGGCAAGAGATGGAGCTATTTTCTGAATCAATGAAAATAATCGATTTATTGATTATTTTTGTTTTTTATTTTTATTATATTTTATTTGGAAGATCTCTCCTCAGGAGGAGGAGAGATCTTCCAAATAAAATATGACACAAGGCATTGAAAAATTCGTTAGGTACACCAACGTTAAGTATAGCTTAATTGGTGGAGCGTGGTACGGATTACCGAGGTTGCTGGTTCAAGTCCAGCTGCTTAACGAATTTTTCTTTGCATTGTCATTGTATGTTGAATTTCATTCTATGAATGTTTCAAAAAAATAAAAAACAAAAATAATCAATAAATCGATTATTTTCATTGTTTTAGAGCTATTACAGCTATAATTATACTGTTACTGTTATATTACTGGTTAAATTAACAAATGTGATCGCCTAGTGGTTTGACCTATGCCCTTTCATGCAGACGGTCGTATAGGTTCGAGCCCAGGCTGGCAACTCGTTGAGTTTTTCGGAAATTATGTGCAAAATTACATCTGTAACTTATCATGACCTTTTCTGTGAAGGTAAACATCGTGAGGAAACCAGCACACTCCTACAATTTAATGCCCACCCTCAAGCCATCTTATGCTGAGAGGAGGCCTGTGTCTAGCCAGTGGGACGTTAATATGCTACATTTATTACTATTTATTAAATTATAATACCGGTAAACACTAGCGGTCCGGTTTATATATATTCATAACCGCAGGCGTCACTGAAGCTCCGAGTTGACGAGACGCGCGCATATTAGATGCCGCGTCACTTATTGGGTACGATGACATATGGCGTCAAAGTCACCCTTTATTATGTACGGCAATGATATTACATCTAACCAGGGAGTACCTAGGTACTGAAGGGTACACGAAAAGAACATGACTAGTCACTTTTTAGGGTTCCGTACCTAAAGGGTAAAAGGGACCCTATTACTAAGACTCCGCTGTCCGTCCGTCTGTCTGTCTGTCCGTCTGTCAACATGTCCAGTCATCTAAGCAACTTTTTGAGTTATCGCGATTTAAAAGTTTGGAACGATGTAATTATCCATATTCCCATAAATGTAAAAAAAATCTAAAAGCCTATCTTTTGTCAATAAAAATATCGGATTGTATTGATGATTAGCTATGTTTGGTATAATTTATGATGCAGTTTAGTATTAAGCGACGAAGCGACAGATAAACCGTGCCCGGTTTTTGTTCGCTTCCTAGGCTACTTATATTGTGAACTTTTAATATTTTTTTTATGAATAAATAATAAAAAAAAATATATAGTTTTCGCATACATCTTTTTTTAAAGTGATAAAAAAGACAAGTAACAAATATTTGTATCTACAACTGAATGGTAACTTATAGTCTATTGAGTACTCTACATTTTGAGATTAAAATCTTATTAAAAAAAAAAGTGGCTTCCCGTGTATCCTTTAAATATTTTATCCATAGACATAAGCATCCTTGTATACATTTTAGCGTATTACGTTCAGGTCACATTTACGATTATCAACAGAATCTCGTAAAGTATTATATGTGAGTACGTTCGATAGTTTTTTTTTATCGATTCAGTTGTTTTAGCTTTAATGTTTATATTGCTGTGTGTTTAGCGTAAAATTTCGTACAAAGATTTGTGAGCAACACGCTAAACATTTTGCAATAAACAAACGAATACTGAATACAGATACGTTCATCCTAGCCTTAGTGAATTCATCTACACCAACACTCTTAACACATTACTGGTCAAAAAACATGGAATGGCCAGACTCATGAATAACATTATTGAACATAGGGGTTTGGACTGAGCGAATTATTCTTTTAGCCCGTCAGTGCTCGGTGACTTGTGAACAGACGAACAAAATAGCAAAATGGAAGTGTGAAGCTTGTGGGGACTTTATTTTCCGCGCCGTCAAGATTTGAAGGGAAAAAATGTCTCATAAAAATGAAAGATGAGACGGGTCAACGATGCAGCGGGGACGTACAGTTTGATTGGCGTCTAAACCAGGGTTTCTTAATTATTATGAGCTAACAGTCACCCCCTGCAAAGTAAAAAATAAAGTCCGTAACCCCTTCCATACATTTGAACGTTTACCTATTAGGATTTAATAATAATAAAGTTTGTTTTATTTATTTTTTTATTCGTTTATTCGGGACACCAACAGAGTACATACATAACATTGTTACATTTACAATAATGGTTACAGATGTTTGTTGCTTATGCACCCCAATTTTAGGTGAACACATCATTTATGGCAGTAAATAGTGACAAAATTGCAATTTTTTAGGGTTCCGTACCTCAAAAGGAAAAAACGGAACCCTTAACACTTTGTTGTCCGTCTGTCTGTCTGTCTGTCTGTCTAAGACCCTTAAGACCATTTTTCTCTGGAACGCGTGGAGGTAGCATGCTGAAATTAATATAAAATACTCAAGCCTGCGGTCCCTTAAAGCCGTGAAAAAATCAACCTTCTAAGTCAACGCAATCAAAAGATACAGCCATAAAAAAATCCATTTCCGTACAAATTGCCGATTTTAAAAAACCTAAAGGGTACTTCCAGATGTCCTAGAAACTTGAAATTTGGTATGAAGGTAGCTTTTATAGCACAACCACTCGGAAAAGTCTCAAAATCTAACATGTGGCGCGGAAAAGAACAAAAACTGTTAAATTTCAATGTGCTGTCATCGCCTTGTCCGCGGTGAGGGTTGGTTCGTTTTCAAATCGTTATAGCTTACAAGTCTCTACTAAAGAAAGATTCACAAATACGGCTCACTTTAAATCACTCTTGTAATTTTACCCTGGGCCGTGTTTCATAAAACTACAAGTTACAAACGGAAGTCTCATTCTATCACCTTTAGTTAGAAAGAGACTTTCGCATGTAAATTGTAACTTGTAGCTTTATGAAACACGGTCCTCAGTGTTTTTATTTTCAAATGTCACGAGCGAACTTACCCCGCTCCGCTCATTAAAGGCGGGCCCTTACAATCCTCACGCAAAACTCAATATGCCCTGTCGCAGCGCTCAGACATAATCGATGTGAGCACGTGTCGCTAGCTCGTCCGGTGTGATGACATTCTTAAGTCCGGGTGTTTTACAAAAATCGAGCGGAAAAACAGGGGAGAAGTGAGACAAATGAGAAATGTATACTGTTCAAAAGAAAATAGGGGCCACTAGGTATTTTGATCGTTAGGTACGTGAAAATCGGAATCGGGGATCGAAATCGCATTAAACAGTAATATTATATACATTTTTTAATAACAGAGTAATACAAAGCTTTAGTTTTATTTAGGCTGATAGTCATTTCATTTAATTAAGTAGTCAGTTGTTTTACTTATTTCAATGTACTGTTTTATAATTTTTACGTAACGATCAAAGTACTTAGTTACACCCGTAAGTATTTTATTTTGGGTATTAGAGAAAAATCGTGTAGATGTTTCGTAGCAGCTGTGTCAAAATTGTGTACTTAGATCGATGTTTAGCAGTAGCTGTGCCAAAATTGTGCAGGTGTCTAGCAGCAACTGTGCCAAAATTGTGCAGGTGTCTAGCAGCAACTGTGCCAAAATTGTGCAGGTGTCTAGCAGCAACTGTGCCGAAATTATGTAGATGTCTAGCAGCAACTGTGCCAAAATTGTGCAGGTGTCTAGCAGCAAGTGTGCCAAAATTGTGTAGGTGTCTAGCAGCAACTGTGCCAAAATTGTGTAGATGTCTAGCAGCAACTGTGCCGAAATTGTGTAGATGTCTAGCAGCAACTGTGCCAAAATTGTGTTGATGTCTAGCAGCAACTGTGCCAAAATTGTGTTGATGTCTAGCAGCAACTGTGCCGAAATTGTGTAGATGTCTAACAGCAACTGTGCCAAAATTGTGTTGATGTCTAACAGCAACTGTGCCAAAATTGTGTAGATGTCTAGCAGCAACTGTGCCGAAATTGTGTAGATGTCTAGTGGCAACTGTGCCAAAATTGTGTAGATGTCTAGCAGCAACTGTGCCAAAATTGTGTTGATGTCTAGCAGCAACTGTGCCAAAATTGTGTAGATGTCTAGCAGCACCTGTGCCAAAATTGTGTAGATGTCTAGCAGCAACTGTGCCAAAATTGTGCAGGTGTCTAGCAGCAACTGTGCCAAAATTGTGTAGATGTCTAGCAGCAACTGTGCCGAAATTGTGTAGATGTCTAGCAGCAACTGTGCCAAAATTGTGTTGATGTCTAGCAGCAACTGTGCCAAAATTGTGTTGATGTCTAGCAGCAACTGTGCCAAAATTGTGTAGATGTCTAGCAGCAACTGTGCCAAAATTGTGTAGATGTTTAGCAGCAACTGTGCCAAAATTGTGTTGATGTCTAGCAGCAACTGTGCCAAAATTGTGTTGATGTCTAGCAGCAACTGTGCCAAAATTGTGTTGATGTCTAGCAGCAACTGTGCCAAAATTGTGTAGATGTCTAGCAGCAACTGTGCCAAAATTGTGTAGATGTCTAGCAGCAACTGTGCCAAAATTGTGCAGGTGACTAGCAGCAACTGTGCCGAAATTGTGCAGGTGTCTAGCAGCAACTGTGCCAAAATTGTGTAGATGTCTAGCAGCAACTGTGCCAAAATTGTGTAGATGTCTAGCAGCAACTGTGCCAAAATTGTGCAGGTGACTAGCAGCAACTGTGCCGAAATTGTGTAGATGTTGAGCAGCTACTGTGCCAAAATCATGTCTAATAAAGTGACCAAGATGCAAAATCTGTGGCTATGGTGAATAACACTTATGAACAGTAGTTTTGTTGATATAAAAGTGGTCTCGACTAATTTAATGCCAATTGGACTGTGTTTTATAAAGCTACAAGTTACAATTTACAAGCGGAAGTCTCATTCTATCACCTTTTGTTAGAAAGAGACTTCTGCTTGTAAATTACAACTTGTAGCTTTATAAAACACGGCCCAGCTGTTTATGAAACGATCGACATTTTGACATGTACTGGCTCTAGTTTTTTTTCGTCGTTTTATAAGGGAACGTAGTAAGGAAAAACCAATTTACTATTTAATTTTGTTTTTATTGGAAAACGCTACTAGGTAATTATTTTGGTTTTGCGTTTCATTAAATCACATGAGTGGAAGTAGAAAATGAAAAATAAATAAAACTAGTACTTATACACTTCAATTAGCATGTCGTCCATTAAGGTTTTTTGAAACAGTTTCTTTGTAGACACTAAAAAATCATATAAACTAGAGCCAATTCAGTACTTTCATGAATGCATTCACAAAATTTCCGGGCTCAAACCCACGATCTTCTGCTTGAGAGGCGAAAGGTTAAACCACTAAGTTACATAGCTACAACTGTTATTCTGTACCTAAAAGTTAAAGCTGATGTCAAATCGGACAATACCGAGATTTCTTCTTCCTTGTTGGTATAATTAACAGGCCTGTGAAATGATTGAGCAAAACCTATCTCACGAGGCAGTCGTGTGACGATATGAAACATATTTTTTAACCCCCGACGAAAAAGAGGGGTGTCATAAGTTTGACATAGTTGAAGTTTTAAATGTGTATCTGTGTATCTGTCTGTGGCATCATAGCTCCCAAACGGGTGGACCGATTTCAATACGGTTTTTTTCAATCGAAAGCTAGTTTAATCGAGATGGTTCTTAGCTAAGTTCCATTAAAATCGGTTCACCCGTTTCTGAAATACTGAACTTTGAAATGACAATGTCGGGGGTTTTTCAACTTTTCTAAGTTGGTTATAATATGATGGCGACACCATCTTGTATGTTTAAAACGTTTTCACAAACTTTAAGGTTGCGCCAAAGTGACTTGAATCATTCGCAGAATGTAAGAAGCTTTATAATTTGCTTAAACATTACATAACACGCGATTAAGTCTCGCGAAAAGAATTCCCTTCAACCGGCAAAGGCCTTCAAAGAGGAAGGCGACAAATTTGTGAAAAAAAAGAGAAACGAAATGAAGCAAAATAATTCACATATTCGACACTCAATTACACATGCCTCATTCAGATTTCGCTTCGAGTTTTCCTTCTGTTTTACCATTTCCCTCATTATTTTATGTTATTATGTTTTTTCCGGAATTACATGCGCGTTTCTTTGTGCGACGCGTATCTAAAAAAATTACTCAGCTTATTACGAGCAGAAAGTTCAGTCGTGAATGTTGTGTTTTGCTTTCACGGAATATTTCAATTCAATTTATTCTAGCCCGTGTATTTGCGTATAGGTAAGGTACTGTTACACAAATTTTACAAGCAAAGAGGACAGCTGCTAAAGTTTACAGTGCCCCGAGCACAAATATTCGAATCCTACGTAATGTTATCGAGAAAATTTGTATGACGCTTGGCACAGCGCCCCTCGTGAGCTTATTTGGTATGAAAATTTAATACGAATTTTCTCGATGGTGATACTACAATAACCCGATTACTCACGTTACGTATAATTCGAATATTCAGCTCGGGGTACAGATCCTTATAGCAAGGAGGATTATTATAGGAGGATACTTCTTTCCTCCATACCTATAGTATAAAAAGTAATACTTCCGTAACAGGCCGTCGGATTGAAATGATGGTCCGCGCAAAATGTTTGACACCCTTATTTCTAAATCTAAAGCGGTTTCAAAATCAAATGCACATAAAACAGCGAACAACTACGTCACCCCAGCAATAAACTGACAGTTGCAATGCAAATGGCCTTTTAAAAGCGCGCACCGATGGCCGAAAAACGCCCAAAAAAGTTTAAAAATGGCGGCAAAAATGTGAAGACGAATCGCCCGGCGGTCCGCGGACCCCAAATGGCCGTAACAAAATGGATAGGGATGTGAAAATACCGGCCATATTTCATCGAATGAGCCCTTCAATACTAGGGTAATGTGAAGGAGTAAATAACTGTCGATACACGCGAAATAATCCGGTACGAAGTGGTTTATTTCGATGTTTCGTAACGTTGAACGATGCCTGGACTGAAAATTACTGAATACCGGAACCTAGTTTATTGTAAAAGCAAATATAAGGCGCTTGGTTGTTTGGTCGCCCACCATAATCATTCATGAAACTACCGCGAGATTCAATCATAGTGAAATAAATGGATCACTCAGAGGAAGGACTACGGATTAGTCCGAAACATGTCAGACTACTATACTCGACTGACATACGTGAGTGATCCGTTTATTTCACTATAATCATTCATCAAAATCATCGACCAATAATAAGTAGATGTCGGGTCAGAGCGTCGAAAATGTCCTGGCAAATAACGACGCAGTTATAGAGCGAGCTCTTATTTGTTGTAGGCAAAATTGTAGGTACGTTATTCTTTTTCTTCTTTTTCAACCCTTTTCCACCGATGCTGAGTGTAGGTCTCTTCTAATGCACGCCATTCCTACCGGTCTTGTGCCTTCCGCATCCAGTTCCTCCCGGCCACCCTAACCAGGTCGTCAGTCCAACGCATCGGTTGCCTGCCCACGCTTCTGTGTCCTACCCTAGGCCTCCACTCAAGCACCCGTCTACCCCATCTGTTGTCCGGACTACGGCTTACGAGTATACGGCCTGCCCACTTCCACTTTCTGCTAGCGATCACATGGGCAATGTCGATTAATTTCGTTCTCCTCCGGATTTCTGTATTCCTGATACGATCACGGAGGGAGATACCTAACATAGCCCGTTCCATAGCTCTTTGGGTGACTTGGAGCTTGTGTATCACCTGCTTTGTCAGCGTCCATGACTCGGCTCCGTAGACTATGACTGGAAGGACACATTGCTCAAAGGTTGAGGTTAATGGGAACGTTTGCACCTTCAAACACTTCGGACAATTTGTCAAAAGCACCCCAGCCTAGGCGGATGCGGCGCTCAATCTCTTTATAATTCAATCTATTCTGTCCGAATTTGGCAAGTACGTTATTGTAACAGCTTAACGATTATAATAGAAATACTCGACAGCATATTGACGCTAGATGGCGCCATATTTTTTTTTACTTCGTTTTTTTTCGTGACCGGTTATCTAAGTAATTATTGATCGAAGATCAAAATAAACTTAAATCCCTTGAAAAGCTTTACAACCGAGCTCCCAATTAACCCTGCACCAGCCAAGTTGGGCAACTGGGCGACTAGCTGCCACTCGACTTGGTTTTTCAGTGCGTTCGCATTACTTTACACTAACGCACTAAGGAACAACGGGCAGAGATCAGTGCCCTAAGCACGACTTTTCGAATACTGCGTTACGTTACGGTTATCGTATCGAGATCGAGAAATCTCATACTAAATTTTAGTTCCAAATACGCTCACGGGCGGGCGCTGCTCCAAACGTCATACAAACTCGTTATAGTTTACTATTCGATTTTACGTGACGCAGGATTCGAGAAGTCGTGCTTAGGGCACTGGTTGTCAAATTTAAACACGTCTTTGAAGCTGTTCCGACCGTGGGAGAAAGTACCGCGGTCCCACTTCCACATTGCCGTTAGTCTCTTTGCGTCTTGCTTTCCCTCATGATTGACTACACTCCAGGGTCGTGTTTTATAAAACTACAAGTTGTAATTTACAAGCGGAAGTCTCTTTCTAACAAAAGGTGATATAATGAGACTTCCGCTTGAAAATTGTAACTTGTAGCTTTATAAAACACGGTCCAGATGCGTTTAAGTTTGACATTGTACTGTAAATTTAATGGCAGGCGTACTCCTTTGCCCAAGCTGTGCTCCTTTGGTACTTAGTATTTTTATATACGCCCCTCACCAGACCTGCTAATAATGCGTCTTGTTCCTCGAATTGTAGAAACATAGCGGTAGCACCTGAACGACCATATGGCCTGGAGTGCGGATCGCCTGGTAAGTGTGACTCACTTTGTTTCTCAGTGAGTCCTTTTCCAGCTAATAGAGTAGGATAGAGACGCACTCAGCTACAAGCGAGAACATGGCATTATCACCAGTATTTGTCGGCTGGGTTCCCTGCTCCGTCTCTCACCTGCAGATTCAGAAGTCGAGTCGGACAACGTGCTGTGTCTCTCAACGCGTCCCCTTCATACTACCGCAGTAGAAGGTAGAAGAAAGAGACCGCTAGTATTTCTCGGCACACGTATCTAGTATTCTTACCTGCAAATGCGTCCTGTTCCCAGGGTTGCCGAACTACAGCCGAAGCGCTTGCACGATCGTGTAGCCTGGAGTGCGGATGGCCGGATAGTTGCTGTTTCTCAGTGCCCTCCCTTTCCAAGTAATACAGTGGGAGAGAGACGCACTTAGTGCTAAGCGAGAACATGGCATTATTATCAGATATCACCAATCATTGTTGGACCGGAACCACTTGTCCGCTCCTTCAGTCTCACCTGCAGATTCAAACGTCGAGTCGGACGACGCGCTTTCTCTCACAACGCGTCCCTTTCATACTAACGCAGTAGAAGGTAGAAAAAAGAGACTGCTAGTATTTCTCGACACTCGTATCTAGTATTCTTACCTGCAAATGCGTCCTGTTCCGAGGGTTGCCGAACCACAGCCGAAGCGCTTGCACGACCGTGTAGCGCGGAGTACGGATCGCCGGGTAGCTGCAAAGGTTAAGTGGCGTTAGCAATAGTTCCAGGCTTTCGTTTCCAAAACGACAGATTTTTTGGGTTCCTCGTACAGCAAAGGGAAAAACGGTACCCTTATAGCACGGGCTGACAACTCTTTTTGAGTGGGATCTAGATCTAGATACTGTTGAATTTTTTGCTCGTTTCATTACTGATCTGACACGTGACCGTAACAGGCAGGTACGGTCGAGGAAATTAATACCTGACCCACCATGGAACCTTTTCACAGTAAATGTCATAGTGACATCGTATTGCTTGACAAGGAAAATCGTTATGACGTTTACTATGAAAATGTTCTATTGTGGGTCAGGAATTAATTTCCTCGACTGTACCTTATGATCAAAACTATTCGGCGATTCCAGTTGCGAACTTACGGCTATTGCTGACCGTTGACTTATAGGATCACTTCTTTGTCCGTCTGTCTGTCTGTCAATCCCAAGCATATCGAAACTCCCATTGGCCTAGAATCATAAAATTTGGCACGGCTTTCAACAACAAAAGTAAAGGAAAAATTCGAAACACATTATGCCCCTGCAGAACCCTCGGTTCGCAAGTCCGAATCTGAAGGCTCCCACACACCTAGCGTTTTTCGAACGTCGGCGTCTCTTACGTCTTCTTAACGTCCGTGCAGCATCTCGCGCAGTTCGCCACGTTAATGAGACGCAGACGTTACAAAAACGCTAGATGTGAGGGGCCGTGACTTGGACGGTTGTTTTTTAAATGAATATAATATTTCAGAAATATCAGTTTTAACTACCCATGCAATTGAATTGCCGATTGACGATAGTCGGGTATTACAGAAATTACCGTGAGTCTCAAACATAGTGAAATAAAAACGGATCACTCACGTATATAAGTCGAGTGTTTCGGACCGTGTCGTGAATGCATCGGCTCGTCAGCGGCCAGCCGTGGTCGAGAGAGTGCCAGTATACTTGCCGTTTATAAAAGGGGTAACGGATGAAATCGGGCACTTGTTACGCCGAAGATATAGCAATAAGTCGATTTTCCGTCCCCATATGCAGCTTAGACAGCTGGTGCGTTCACCAAAGGATAAGGAGCCCCTAAACGTCCCCGAGGTATATATGATTCCCTGCTCCTGTGGTAAAAACTATATCGGGGAAACTGGGCGGAGGTTATCGGACAACAAGGTTATCGGAGCACATACGCAGTATGAAAAAACAGGACAATAAGGGTTCTGCTGGGGCCGAACACTCGATGGACTCGGATTCAACGCATTACATTCGGTTTGATAAGGTGTCGGTACTGGCGAGAGAAAAGTTTTTTATCCAGCGGAAAGTACGTGAAGCCACTGAAATTAGTCGTCATCCCAATTTTAATCGTGATAGTGGATGGTCGGTGCCCCCAAGTTGGAAGACTGTGCTAAATACTGCGTCAACGGTGAATGTGAACGAGCCTTTACAGAGTGATGTGGTCAGTGTAGTGTGCTACCCTGCATTTGACAATAATAAAAATGACGATAAAAACGAGGGTAGTTGTGTGCCGCTGTCAGCTGCGTCTAGTAGTCGCGCGAGCAGAGCCGCGGCTCGCAGTGTGCGTCTCGCCGCCGCTGGGTCGTACGCTCCCAGAGGTAGGACTACGAATTAGTCCGAAACAGGTCGAGCTAAACTCGACTTATATACGTGAGTGATCCGTTTTTATTTCACTATATTTCAGAAATCTCGTATTTTGGCAACGAACGGTTAGACGGGTGTTAGGTCAATTAGAAACTCTTGGATGTGAGCGGGATGTAAATATGGATTAAGAACGCGTGCGAGTAGGACAGTATGGAGACGCAATTGACGTTGAATTAAAGTTTTTCTTGAATAAATTAGTATTTTTACCACGTTTTTTTAAATTGACGTACCTTTGATGTTTCATCGTTCTATGTCAACATCTTCGTTATTAGATCGTATAGGCGGTTATACTATGAGAAATACGGAAATGTTGAATAAACATTGACCGTAATATTTTTATGTGCCGTGGCACAACATGACAATGAATTGTGAAAGCGTAAAAATAATTCGCAAATTGCCGAACCGCTGTTTTATGGCGAATCGTTCGACTCGGTCTTTTTTATTTGTTCAAGTAATACTTAAAAAAACAGATACCGGATTAAAAACATATCTTACCATGTCATAAATGATTTTTATGCCCGATACCTGCCGAAATCCTTGAAGTATGTTTTTAACGCGATTGATTTTCGTCTTACTCAAAATTAAATCACGTGGTATGTAACACAAAGGATAGCAGCAAATAAAACGAAAATTCTAAATACCTAACTCCAGTTTCACTGGACGGGAACATAGTGGGAATGAAACGATTAAACGTTTTTACTCCTCCCGGGTTTCGATGGAGAATCGTTGGAATTTCTGTAAAATCGAGAGCGGAAATGTTTTAGGTTAACATTGATGTGATACATGCATGATGTAATCGATATTTAAAGGTATAATGTATTAGTTAAAACAACTAATTACTTACTACAGAGACGCAGGTTAAAGCTCTGCATGAAAGTCTAAGATTGTCATAAAGACAACTGTTTTACACGTTTGGTCGCGGGTGAGCAAATTCATTACTTTTTATTCATAAGTAAATAGGTATAGACTCGAACGTAATGCTTAGTTCAACTAATTGTGTAAAGAAATGTATGCAACTCTACATAATTAGGCTTTAAAACACTAATAAACTACTAATTGTTAGACACTATAGTAAGATTTCTCAAGTAGAGTTGGCTGTGTTGTTGGTTTTCCCATCCCTGTGATAGAGGCTTGAAAGCTCACACGCCCTTTTTTGCCTTGTGTCGTTAGTTAACCGTGTAATCGATTTAAGACTCAAGATGAAAGAGTTATCTTCCACCTCACTTTCCTCTCACACCCCCACATTTTAATCACGTTGACCATTCCTAAATCGCATTTCTCTGTAACAAGGTACGCGAATGGTCAAGTCAGTTTAGTCAAAAATCTGCTAGGACTAGCTTATGCCCCGCGGCCTTGCCCCCGGGAAATATTTCAAAATGGGCTAGTTCCCTATCCCGTGTGGCAATGTGCAGTTCCCAACTTCCCTCTTCCTTGTATAACGAATACTTATGATCTCCAATCGTACTGGGGCGCGAGTGCACTCCGGCAATTCAAACAACGCGCGCTCACCGCTCTTACTTTTTGAAAAGGAGTGCTATCCAAAATCAGAAACAATGTGTTGTGGACGGCTGCCGATACCCTCAGCCACTTCACGCTGCTGCGCCCCGAGAGTCCTGACTCCAGTGTTGAAGGACTGCTATTGTACGCCGAGTCGTGAATACGTACCCTAACCTTGTCCCCTACACAGTCAATGTCACATCCGTGGGAATTTTGAAAAATCCCTTCTTAGTGCATCTTTAGGATATTCAAGGTATATATGTTTGCCAAATTTCAAGTCTCTAGGTCCAGTGGGTTAGGCTGCGCGTTGTCTGTTAGTCAGTCAGTGACAGTACTATTTTATAGGTACAAAGATTGAGTTAGGCCTATCTGACAAATTCCACCAATCATAGGCCACTAACTTGTCTCTCATTGGTGAGGTGGTCATTCGAGTGAGGACTCGACCTATAGTAGGTCTTCTACTGATCTTAGCGGACTTTTGACTCGTGATAGGTACCCCTTATTAGAGAGTGTCGGGGACTAAGTTTACTTTTACTTGTGTGACTCATTAAATTAAATAAAACCGTTAACGTGTCTCAAGTTCAAAATTAAATGCTCCTACACACAAAAGACTCCCATACAGACGTCTACACGTGAATTTAATAACAACAGGGCTTTAATCCCGCCAGGTGGCGTTCGTTCTGACAATTTGCATACTTGCATATTTTAGGGCTGAGCATGGAAAATGCAGTGATGGGTAAAATTGCATATTGGCTAGTATACTTTGTTACAGAGATAACTCAATAACATTCTGGGTCTCTTCAAGGCTAGAGCGGATAGGCTTTACTGAACCTGTATCCTCATCTCCACTTTCAATCAGGTGTGATAGGGGGTCAATCGTTGTTCAGCTTTTTGTATACAAGAGGTTTGGGTAAAATTATAAAGGTAAGTTAATCGGTCTCGTAACCAGCCTATTTACGTGCCGCGACCAGTCATAGGGCTCCTCTATGAATGAGAGTGTTTGGGCCATTGTTCCCACTTTTCACGCGAGCCGCGTGAGGGTTGGAAATTTCGCGCAGAAAAAAACAGTCCAGTGAAAACTGAAAATGGTCAAATATTGACACAAAATCCACCAAATATATAGAATCGACGTCAAATATTATGTTTTCCATTTGATCCGTTGCCATATCATGCCCGGTATATACATAAACCAGTGAAATAGTAATTCCCGTGCTACCGAAACACGTTTACTGTTTATATTCATGGGAAAACAAACAGCCCAATACTACGAAATTCCAAAATCGAAGTTCGTATCGTATCGTCCCGCTCACTCTCCTGTTAAATAATATAGGGACGGCACGATACGAACTTCGAATTTTGCACTTCGTAGTCGGGGGGCAGTACTACCAGAGTACTCCGAATCTAATATATAAAAAACCAGAACGGGATAGAAAAAACGGGACACAGCAGGATGGCGCTCTACAAAACCATTTTGACACGTTTCTTCCAAACAACGCAATATTTCTCTGGAATTTTGAAGCAAATCGATTCTTTGACCTTGGGAATCGCGAAAAACTAGAGAAAATATGATATTGGGTATGTAAATTTTATTTAATAAGCAAAATAAAATCGCAAGTTTGAATTTCGAGCCAAAAGCAAGCGATATATTATCTATGCCAGTGTTGCCGTTCAGGGATAAAGAAATCCATTCATTATCTTGCATTGCAGTCTACGGATTTTTTGAATTTTATCTGTGTAATTTTTTATTGATATCATAAAAAGCGAAAAATACGTGTCCAATATTTTTTTTTCGATAATCTATAAGACGGACTAAGTAGAAATATTACTTTTTTACCCAGAGGACACAAACACAACACATTCCTATTGCTATAGAGATTCCTTACGTTAGTATAATATTCCACGCGGGCGGAGCCGCGGGTGCTCTTTAGTTAATTTATAAACTGTTTAATGCTTGTAGACAAAATGCGTTTGCGCTGCTAGATGACGCGAGCGAAATTCTATCGTTTTTACGCGTATATTACCTACCATGCTAATAGATCAGCATCAATCGAAATCGATCTATTGGTGTAGTAATTTTAGCTGATCGACAAATATCGGTCGGTAAACAATTGATCGATGCTAGAATGGATTGTGCGATGTGGATCGAAAGGGGTAGTAACACCCTAAGACTTGCGTGTAAGATTCAGCGTTATCGCTTCACCTACAGTCAGCAGCAGAAGTAGCTAAGCAACCGAAGCGGTCACAGTTATCTAACCACGGCTCTATTGTTATAAACATAAGAGCTTGTGTAGATCATTGTGACCGCTTCGGTTGCTTAGCTACTTCTGCTGCTGACTGTACTGTAGGCACCTTGTCTACAGAGGAACATATACCGGTAAACTGATTGAACATGATCACAGTATCACACAAAAAATGTACAGAGACGAGACTCTTTTCTTCGAATTTGCAACCTTAGACAGGTTTTTTAGACAACCTTTTTAACTTTACGCATTTCACAATTTATGCTCATCGCATTGTGAATTCCATGTTTTCAGAGGTCACAATTAAATCTGTACCTGAATCCGCACAGTTCGCAGTGGTTTCTCCCGACTTGGTTCAGCCACCGCTCCAGACAGGACAAGTGAACATTGGCCAGAGACCCTTTGCAATTGCAGGGCGATATCAATCTGGAATAAAATATTAATTTAATCATGGAACAAAGTAACGAAGGTAGGTGTCACGACTAAGACATACGGTTAATCTGGATTCGGAGTAACAGGACCTTTATTCTCTCCCTTCGCTGCACTTATTTCAACCCTCAATTATAGGTAAGCCTACACATTTTAATGATACTCTATCTATACCTATAAAACAGTACCGTGACTGACTGACAGACAACGCAGAGATTAATCTACTGAAACTGGTGACTTCAAAAAACTTTGAGTATCCTAGAGGTGCACTTACCAGAGGATGCACGGGATAGGAAACTAGCCCATTTTTTAATATTCCACGGGGGCAAAACAGCGGCATAGCTAGTTTCCGTAAAAGAATGAAACTGAGTTCGTTAACCTCAAATCTCAGGGCACTAAGGAAAATGTTCCAAAATTAAGCGAACTATTTGCATCGCGCTTCGACTCGATTGGAGAGCTAGCCCCTATTTCACCATCTTAACAATTGTCAGTTTTCAGTGACAATTCGGTGTCAACTGCTGACTTGAAGAGCTTTTGTTTTAGCGCGCTTCATAATGTCTAAGAAATGTAGTTGGACTTATCATATAAAACTGACAATTGTAAAGATGGTGAAATAGGGGTCTGACGACACTACACGTTCTGCTACTCCCATTTGTTTCGGGGAACTGTGATAAATTTACAAATTCCTGCAGAATGAGCCAGTTCAAGGAAGCAAAGAGCAAAAGACAGTGTAATTGTGTATGTATTATATTTTTAATAAACTCCCCGAAACATGAATACACAGAAAAACCAGAAAAAATACCAACCCCGGGAATCGAACCCGGAACCTCGACACTCCGGGTCGCGTGCCCACCCTTACACCAGAATTGGTATTTAAAAAATAAACAAAAAATACAAAAAGATTTTCCAATTGAGATCATGAATTGTGTATGTTTCGATTTTTACCTTTGATTCGATTGACCAATATTAAAGACGAAGCTACAATCGTTTTATACGTGTCTAAAACCAAGAAAGTTCGTTTCTAACCGTTCCCTCCCCCGAGTCATACAAATTCTGCACACATTTGATCCAATACTCGACAGGGAATCTCTCTGTGCAACCAGAAATTCAGGCTTTTCGGTCAAACTGTCTGCCCGAGATGTCTTCTTCTTCTCAGCACCAACGTTAGATATTATTGGCGTCACTACTGCCGCCCCTGTGACTATTACTTCGTTCGCAAGCACAGTATTCTCAATATTATCTGTCTGTGCACTTGTAACACAGCTTGTATTGGGATTGGGAGCAGGTATTTCATTGGGTGCAGCAGTATGTAGATGAACATTCTGTATCTCATTATTAGCAACTACAACTGGAACTGGCGAGGTATCTTTAACTTTGAAGCAAGATGCCATGAACTTCTTCAAGTCTATGAACGTAGATTCTTCTGTAACCTCCCTAGTAGTAGGAATAGGAAATTTTAGCTCTTTGAGATTTAGACTTTTAATAGCATGAGACTGTGTGCCGAAACTTAGGGAAGTTATGTTCAGAGCGTTGGCTACATCTTTTTGAGTTATGATTTGTCTTATACTGTGCTCCGATTTGGAAAGTCCTGGTTTGTGGAGCAAATTAGTTTTATGTGGGATAGAGCCTGGCAGTTGGTTATTCTGTGATGGGCCCGCATCTTCTTGATCTCGTACAATTGGATTGTTCTTTGCTTGTCTTATGCATTCATTTTCTAGTGTCTTCTCTTTCTCTTGTGCTGTGCCCTCGTCATTTGCCGGCTTCTTGGTCTCCTTGGCCATTAAGAATTGTGAAACATTTGTATTTGGTTTTAAAATAAAATATTTTGCTGAAAATAAAACTTGATTGATGTTGTTGTGACAGTTTCAAATTGACGTTTGATGTAGCGGTGATTTAACCTTTATGTTATTACCAAAAAGTTTTGTAATTTTACAAAGATGATGTTCAAACTTGTTCAAACTATTATTATTATTTTATTGTAGAGATGATATTATTATAGAAATAGTACTTCATTATGCTTAAACATAAAGATTGTAGAAGATGAATGTGAGAAAGGCTTAACCTTTCTCACATTCATCTTCTACAATATTTTGAAGAAACATTACAGGACGTCAGAACTTTTCATTTGTGTTTTTTTTTATCTTTACCAACGTTAGTAGACCACAGGATAAACGAAAAATAAATAAATACTACCAAAACACAATTTCAAGGTAACGAATAGTGGAGATAAAGTTTAACCCTGCTGGTGCGGCGGTCTGCGGTCGTACCTCTGCACTCCGGATTGCGGCAGCGGGAGGGTTAAATGCAATTTTGAGCGTGTAATGTAATGCATCTGAAACGTTCGTTAGAAAGCTTAGTTTGTATCCTCTGAGCAACAAGGAGCTCATACTGATTCCAATTAAGTTTTACACAATTTTAAACATTACGTGAAAACAAAAAAAACGTTCATTTAATTTATGGGACATTGAGGCTGACTTGCACCGACTCTGGGTAAGACACTTAGTACGCCCAGAGTTAATTTGACATAATTTGGCAAGTCGGTCTGAGTGTACAGTTATGCTAGGCAAGACAGAGAGGTAGGCAGAGGGTGGGTTTGATCCGGGACTCGCGTTTTTTGATATTTTTGTACGAAATTACGTTTGTTGAGTTTTTCGGTGAATGGAAACATCGTGAGGAAACCTGCACACATGCGAAGGAAGTCTATGGTGTACGTTAAGTTCATGTTCCTGTGGCCCTATACCAAATAACTTAACGAAAGAACGAATTTTATTTAACACTGTATTTCGCACACATTAATGTCCTGTCACAGCCAGCCTATTTAATTTATTCGGGTTATAATTTTGTTTCGGCAGGGTTCGGACCGGGAGACGAGCTGTCGCTAGGCCTCCAACAAGATGGAGCGACGACCTAGTAAAGATTGCGGGACCGCGGTGGATGCGGAAAGCACAAGACCAGTCAGAGTGGAGAGCCTTGGGGGAGGCCTATGTCCAGCAGTGGACGTCTTTCGGCTGACATGATGATGATGATGATGAGGGTACACTATCGCTAGTTAGCCTACGACTACCTTCAAGCTGCCACGTTTGAACAGCAGGTACCTAACCTATCTGCCATACCATTGCCCTACTCTGACTGGCAGAGATCCCTTATAGGGATAAGACCGCCTTTGTACCTGTATCTCATTGTTTGTAACGTGTCTTCATTTCTGTATTTTCAGTACAATAAATCGTTTATAGACATAGTAGAAAAACCTTTCCCACGGGCCAGGCAAAAATCAATCTTATGACAATGTCATAAGCATTTTGACAGAGGAAAGCTTTTCTCACATCAACTATTACTTACTTTAGGTAAGTACTGCTTACTTACTTACTACACTTCAAGGGCTGAGTTTGTATGGAAAATAATTCCCTGGCGGCTCTTATTGGCATACTATTTTAACTGAAACTTGCCCGTAATTAAAATACGTCCTAATTAATAATTCCAACTATCCAACGATGTAATGTAAACACTGTTGCTTTCATAAAATTTTAACCAACATGCAATTTGCGGTTAATTCCTTGACAACCAAACCTCACCTGCCAACCTTATACTGAAGACAATAAGAGTGAAATTAAGGTATCTATTCGTGGTGGTAAGTTTTTGGTGGGTGTAAAATACTTTTTGATTTCCCGCCATTTTCTCGTTGCGCTAGAGTTGTCCCGTTAAAAACGAATGATTAACGAAATTAACGTTAAAAGTTAACGTTTTTATAACCTAGTTGGGTACAATGTTTTTTTTATTGCTCGCGTAAACTCTGTTTGCTAACGTTTTTTTGTTAGTATTCTAGTGGCGTCGGCTTTTTATCGTTCTGTTGACAGCTTCAAGCATGTTTTATGTGTTATTTTATTGTTTTCTTACAAGATTAAAGACGCTTTTAGTAAACAAATAGCTTTATGTGAAAAAGCTCTTTACATAACTTCGTTGTTCCCGATATTATTTCAATAATAATATCTGCCTGCTCATCTTTTTTTCAAGACTTTGTTCTACCACTTTGTTGGTCTATGAAAAATTACAACTTTCTAGAACCTACCTACCAAATAGTCTATGAACTAAGCCGCGGACAGACAGACAGACGGACATGACGAAACTGTAAGGGTTCCGTTTTTGCCATTTTGGCTACGAAACCCTCAAAACCGACGAAACGAGAATCTCCTGTTTTTGAAGTCGGTTAACAAAAGACCAAATTGACCTCTCTTTTTGACAGTTTACTTCAAACAATTCAGTGACTAGATATGAAACGAATAACATGAAATTTCGGCAATTTTTGCTTGAATGCCCTGAAGCAATTTACGTATAGAACTTAGATACTAAAAGCATCTTCAGTACCCTGAGCGACGACACGAACCCAAAACAGGTCAGAGGGGACAATAATTTTCACATCGCATCATGCTATCGGTACTTTAATTAAGTCGACGGGGAGCAATTAATATTCATAGGTTTCTAAATTATTCTATGTTGTTGCGAATATAATACGGCCAATTTCAAACATCTCGAGGCTTTTTGGATGAGTTCGGAGAGTACATTTTGATGTTTTTAATAAATAAGTAATAATAAAAAAAGCCGTGATAGCCTAGTGGGACGTAAATAGGCTGATGATGATGATGAAATATAGCTATAGAGAAAAAGGTTTTTCCACAGATCAGGCAAAAATCAATCTTATATCAAGGTCATAAACACTTTGACATGTAAAAACATTTCACAATTCAACTATACATGGGGATCGCGGTGGATGCGGAAAGCACAAGACCGGTCTCAGTGGTGAGCCTTGGGGGAGGCCTATGTCCAGCAGTGGACGTCTTTTGGCTGACATGATGATGCATAAATACACAATACATATAAGGGTATCATTAGTGTAAGTAATTTGTTCCTTGAGAAAGTGTTAACGGCACTTAGGTACTCAAACTGTGGCCCTTTTCTTTCAGAGGGCTTGGTTTATTAGTTCCCAAGCGGGCCTAGCGCGGATTAAGAACTTCACACACGCCATCGAATTGCTTTGCGGGAGTGTGCAGTTTTCCTTCACCAAAAAGCTTATGACAAATTACAATGTCATTTCGCACACAAACGACAACCTTCTGCTTGAGAGGCCACGAATAGGTTCAACTACTAGACTACCACAGGAGTAGATAAACGGAACAGAGTTAAATGTTCTTAAGAGCGTGCAAAATTGTTATCTATTTTGGTAGGGTTGTCACAATAAGTTAAGACAAGTTAAACAAAACATTTGTTAAATTAAATAGTTTAGTATTCAGTATGATAGAATACTTTAAAAATTACTTACCCTAGTAAGTTTCTTTTCATAATTTTTGTTTTTTAATAATTTATATGCACACAGCTTTTTCAAGTAATCTAACGGGAAACACTCACAGGGCATATCAAATTTACAATATTTAATACGTTTAAGTATTTCGTTGCCAACATTGACAATATTTATTTCGAGATCGAATATTCGCGAAACTTTTGCTCGAGCAATTCAACAAATACGATAAAATTATCAGGAGGTAGAATTAAAAAAACCCATTTGTACTTTACCGTCATTAAAATAAAATATCACGTTTTTACATAAAAATATTCAAATTTGCAACTAACAAAACAAACAACGTGCGTCGCACCGACCCTGAGATTGTCCACTGGCTGTGCCAGCGTCAACCGGTTTCGCCGCGTACGCGACAAGCGGCCAGTGGTCACGCACACATACTCCGCGTGCTTGTAGTAGTGCAACCGATTCGCGCGGTTGTATGGACATTATTCTCTGTTCCGTTTATCTACTCCTGTGAGACTACTGCGACTTTTAAATATTAACAATAAAGATGCGTTTATACTACAAAGTGCGCGTTTTGACCAATCACACTGTTTCCAATGACGCGGAGAAGAGTTTACGAGCGCTGTGATTGGTTGATTTATTCCTCAAGTCAGCAAAACACCACAACAATCCCTAGTGCGTAAAACCTCATTGCAGCAGCAAAATTCCGTAAGGGGTTACCCGTATTCCCTTACAGCAAAAAGTAATTATTTTCTTCCAACCCGCTTATCGTTTCGGTGCAGTAATTAATATTTTTTGTTGTAATTAAGTTGCGTTAGGGTTTTCTTTGGGCGTGATATTTTAATTAGCTTGTCCGAATGTGGCGTGTGGAGACGGTGTTATGCGGGAAGTATCCAGACAAATTTTGGATATCACGTAAAATACAATATTTTTCAGATTTGCAAAGGGCATTTGCATTTTTCTCTCTTAAAGAATTAGCATCGCTATTCAGCAAGGAAACGCTGGCAGCCTTTTGGGTACCATGCCACGGGGGCCTTATTTATATTTAAGTTTTAGTTTAATTAGTTTTAGCTTGGATTTATTGTCATTGTAAATTGCTTTTGTTACATTTTTTTGATATAATTCAAATTATAACAAGTGTAGAATTAAAAACATAGTCTTCAAATAGGTTGTCAATACTTTAAACAAACCACCCTAAAACCATATGTGCATAATAGTGTATGATGATGTCATAACTGTATTTACACAACCCATAACTCTATATTAGAAAAGTAGAGTTATAATAGGCGATGTGCAACATATCACATCATAAATACCTGTGCAATCTTTCAAATAAACTTATTTCATTGTCTATTAGATCATCATCATCATCATGTCAGCCGAGAGATGCCCACTGCTGGAACTAATGTATTAACCTGTTTTTAGAAAAAAATACTTTGTGCCAAGATTCTTGCGGCGCATTCTTCTTGGCAATCATGGGCTCTCCGAAAGCGCTGGTAGACTAAAAAAAAAGATGTGTAAAAGAGCATTCAACTGCCTATTTGCTGAATAAAATTTTGAATTTGAATTTGAATTTGACCACTGCTGGGCCTCCCTCGAGGCTCTCCACTCAGACCGGTCTTGTGCTTTCCGCATCCACCGCGGTCCCGCGATCTTTACCAGGTCGTCGCTCCGGTCGTCTATTAGATACACAAAGATTACTCAACAGCCCAGCAGAATAGAACAGAACAGCACATGTAGCACGGCGCGCCATTTTATCGCTTGTCGCGCAGTGCGTCCCTTTCATAGTGATGGAATCAGTGAAGAACGCACTAAGCGACAAGCGACAAAATGGCGCGCGTGCTAACCCCCCAGAAATTATAAATCGCGAGAATATCGTGTAAAAGCGACCCAAGATTCAAAAGAAATAAATAACAATTCTTACAACTCCGCTTTGCACGTCTTAACTTACTTGAAATTATTCACGCTTAAGCTCGATCTGCGCTTAACCGGCGTTTAACTAAAAGTTGGCTCGGTTAATTCTTACTTGGGATTTTCAGGATGCCCAGGGAATAATTAACAGATGCTGGTTCTGAGCGGAGATGAAACTTTGGTATCGCTTTTGTGCGTCGATGCGAAACAGAGATGGAATTACTAAACTTAATTTCTGTTTTTTTTTAATAAATTCTAGGATTTTTGTAACAAAGGTGTAATTCATTCAGAGTTTTAAGTATTCTGTAGGTATTTACGAATTGCAAACGCGTTCCAGACGAATTTTTAACTTCCGACGAAAAAAAGGGGTGCCATAAGTTTGACTTGTGTATCTGTGTATTTGTCTGTGGCATCAGACCTCCGAAACGAATGAACCGATTTCGACGCATTTTTTTTAATCGAGATGGTTCTTAGCTAAGTTTCGTTATAATCGGTTCACCCATTTTTAAAATAATGAACTTTATTAAAACCTTTAAAATTACTATATTGCGGGTTTGTCAACTTTTCTAAGTTGGTTAGGTTAGGTTGATTACACTAGTTTACACGTATACATCTCGCATAAACCCGTCCGTGTCGCACGCCGTTGCGTTTTTGACGGCCGCGGCACTAATTCGCAATTCGAGGCTCACGCGCTAACTAAGCGGTTCTCGGTTCTCGCGACCCGTGGCCCGAGAACGTGAGTACCGACGTACATTGCAGAATTATTACCGGCCAGGACTTAATTTGGAGATTTTTGACTAGGCTAGCAAGTATAATTCGCTCTATTTAAAGGTAAACCGTTGACCAAGTTTTCATTCAGCCAAATGGATTCTCTGCTCTTGTTTTCGTGTTTTTATGTTAACTTACAATGTTGTTATGTTAAGTTAGAGTTATTTGAAAGCCTAGGTTTAACCTATGGTCTCTCAAGCGATGTTTTCCTTCACCGAAAAGTTCGTGATACTTATTGGTGTGTGTGAAATTCCCAATCCGCACTGGGCCCGCGCGGGAATTATAGTCCAAACCCTCTCATTCGGAGAGGAGGCCTGTGCCCAGTAGTGGGTCTTAAAAAAAAGGCTTATGAAATGTGCATAATGCATATTTGCTAATGTAAACTCTAATAGTTTTAAATGATTCGCGGTTAACCTATAAGGTAATCGCGGTCAATATCCCGTTTTCGCTCTTACTTTAAGTTTTCTTATACGTTTTAAGTTTTGAATAAAGAAATAAACCTTTTTTTTATTACCTTGTGACATCAGGCAGTAGCTAACTGTTGCCACCCTGCAGAATCGCTTGAGGAAGTACTGGCTTGACGGTTCCTCGTAACTGGATATTGTGTGTTCTCTAGTTCGTGTATATATGTATTTTATGTAGTGTATACTTCTTGATATGTATTTATTTACCGTTATGTTATTGGTATGTACTAGAGTGTATCTGTATTTCTATGTATGTGTATTTTAAATGCTTTAGTTAGGTAATTAGGTTTTTTTCAGGTTCCGGATCCTCTTACTTTTATTTGTATGTCTACTCCTTTTTCTGATGTCCTGTCAATCGCCTGAAGGTTAACTAGTAGAGATCCCTTTAAGGGATAAGTTCGCCTTTGTACATTTTCTTTTGTTCCGTTATCTGTATTTTTTTTGTTTTACGTGCAATAAAGAGATATACATACATACATAAATGAAGCCCGTAGGCATAGCTGTCTTTTAAAATCTGCCCGTTAATGGTATTCGAAACAGTCTCACTCAATAATCACCACAGAATAACCGCTGAGGCTATTGAGGCTATCCTATGTTATGGCTTGCCGTAACATTATGCTGAGTGGGGACCATTTTAGTTTTTTTTATAATGTTAATTACACGTAGAATTAATTGAACGTATAGTCTTCAGCACGTTTTAATTGATCATTCGTGCAATCTGACGACCTTTTTTCGTAATCTGTATTTACCTACCCATAGGTACCTACCTATGATCCATTTCAGTGATATTTTCTTCTAAGAAGTAATTTATAATTTAATTCATACGCTGTTTCTGAAACCCAAAATAAATACGATGCCGTAAAAAATACTTCGTGGAATTATTATAATATTTATGAGAAATCTTTCAATATCAGCGGAAAACATGGGTTTCATTTAAAAAATCACCTCGTTCATTAAATTTTGTATACGGCAATTAATTCCTGACCCACCATGGAATCTTTTCACAGTAAACGTCATATAGGCATCGCATTGCTTGACAAGGAAAATCGTTATGACGTTTACTATGAAAATGTTCTCTGGTGGGTTAGGAATTAATTTCCTCGACTGTACATCAGAGTTTGAACCGTCAAGACTTCAGCCAGGGGTTAAGTACCTAAGTCTTAGTCAGAAATTAAAAAAAACATTCTGTCATATATTACTGTCAACCAAGTCTTAGGGTTCAATAACGAGTCCTGTGTTTGCAAGTAATTTTTTTTCCGACCCCGATTTTTTTTCACCTCGCCAAACCCAATCACCAGCCTTTGTTTTACGTCCCACTGCTGGGCACAGGCCTCCACTCAGAATGAGAGGGCTTGGGCTATAGTTCCCACGCGGGCCCAGTGCGGATTGGGAACTTCGCACACATCATTGAATTGCTTCGCAGGTGTGCAGGTTTCCTCACGATGTTTTCCTTCACCGAAAAGCTCATAGTAAATTACAAATGTAATTCCGCACATAAACTCCGAAAAACTCAGGGTTGCGAGCGGGGATTTGAACCCACGACACTCTGCTTGAAAGGCCATAGGTCAAACCACTAGGCTATCACGGCTTTTTCACGCCAAACCCAATATCGTAGAGGAACTAAACTTGCCCTGTGCTCTTCAATTTTCAAAGAAGCTAAGGAAAACTGCATTCCCCATCCGATGCTCTTCGGTTGATTGAGTTAACTGCAAACATAATCGACTTGCAACTGCGGTAAATGAAAACTTACAAGTTAATAATATAGAATAGTTTAATGCCTAGAGGCTAGAGTACGAGTATTCGAATCCTGTAGGCCGAGCGCGTGTTTTCGAAACCTGCGAAACGTTTCGTTATCGTATCACAATCGAGAAATCTCATACTAAATTTTCGTTCCAAATACGCTCACGGGCGGGCGCTGATCCAAACGTCATAAAAAAAGTCTCGATAACGTTACGCAGCATTCGAATATTAGGACAAATTTGTATGACGTTTGGAAAAGCGCCCGCCCGTGAGCGTATTTGGAACTAAAATTTTGTATGAAGTTTCTCGATTTCGTTCGTACAGGATTCGAATATTCGTACTCGAGCCTTATTTATTATTCAGTTGTTAAGAGAACTGCCGCCCTAGCATGGTAAATTATATCGTGATATAATAAATCATTCGTCACTTTCTGATAATCATGCAAGTACGAGAGGGATAAACGCTATACGTCGTCGATAAACGTAGTATGCTACGGGGTCTGGTGGCAACAGATCAAACTATGGACATGGTTAAAGTGAGAAAAGTTTTTCCCCGTCAAAATGTTTATGATGTTGCCATAAGATTGATATTTGCCTGGTCCGAGGGAAATACATACATTAAAATCATTGACCTCTATTATACAAGAAAGGCTGCGTCATAATAAAATGAGACTTGTTACGACGTTTCCAAGGTTCTCTCTATACTCTTGTCTGTGGAGTGTCTTCCAATCATCTCTCCTATAAGTTAACTCTTTTATCTGACATATAAAAACCAAACCCGGCCCAGTGCGAGTCGGTCTCGCGCACGAGTTTTCGTAGAAATATTTTAACGCTTTTTCCTAGTGTTTCAAATGTCCAGTGTTAGCAGACTCCCTGCTCCTAAGTAAAATGTACGCAGTGTGGGGTGAACTTATACCTATTGGTCTGCGAAGACAGACATAAAATTTTTAGATTTTGAGGCTTTTTGGGGTGGTTGTGCTATAAGAGCTACCTTCACACCAAATTTCAAGTTTCTAGTACAACTGGAAGTACCCTTTAGGTTTTCGGATTTCGGCAATTTGTATGGAAATATAGCATTTTTATTGACTGTATCTTTTGATTGCGTTGACTTAGAAGGTTGATTTTTTCGCAGCCTCAAGGGACCGCAGGTTTAAGTATTTGATATTAATTTCAGCCTGCTACCTCCACGCGTTCCAGAGAAAAAGGGTCTTGACAGACAGGCAGACAGACAGGCAGACAGATAGACAGACAGACGGACAACAAAGTTATCCTATAAGGGTTCCGTTTTTTCTTTTTGAGGTACGGAACCCTAAAAACAAATGAAATGAGAACCTCCTACTTTATTTCATGCAGTCAGTGGAAAACGAAAACGTGATCGATTGTGTTCCTTGCTAATTAGGTTAGCATCAAAACAGAAAATCCATTTACAATTCTCTGAAATAACTTAATATTCCTAATGCGACCATTCGAGGAAATTCCTCAGCCCAGTTTCACATGGGAGGTGAGCGAGTGAATTTTTATTTCGGCAAATAATTCTGAGAATAAGATTTCTCGGAAAATGAGTCCGTGCCAGATATAGCGCTTAGTTAGAATTGTATGAGTTTTGCATGATAGATATGTTATGAACTCAGAATAATTGAAGAAGCTAACACTTACAATTACAATACAAAGGTTTGTATGGGAGAGGTCACGGGCTTCAAGGTTTCGTTTTGAATCGCCATGATGGCTCAGGCTCATAAAATAAAACCCACTTTCCCGAAATGTGCACTTTCTGCAAAATGCACACTTCCAAAATGTACACTTGCCTAATTAATGCACTTTCTCAGAAAGTGCATGTTCCCTAAAGGTACACTTTTGCAAAATGCACACTTTCCCAAAATGTTACATTCCCATAACGCACGCTTTCCCGAAATGTACACTAAAATGTACCTTGTTACACTATATTAGTATAACTCACTTTTCCAAGCAACTTTATCACTATTGTCTCCTGAGTCATCGGGAAGAATAAAAATGCTTAAAAGTTGGTTGTCATTTCTATAAAATCATTTTGGCTCACCATTCTTATGTACATACTTTCCTTGCCGGAAATCAAACCCGGAACCTCAAGCTTCGTAGTCATGGTCACTAATAAATTAATTACGAGTAAAAAAAATTGAAAAACCCTCTATTTAGACATCTAATACCTCAAAAATTATCGAACCGATATTAATGGCGCACAGATAAGAACCATCTGTATTAAATAAAAATAGCCGTTACTTTCGATTTACAAAACTGGGTTCACAAAGCTAAGATGTCACATACAGGCTCAACCAGTCATTATAACTTGTTATAACACTCGTTTTTATACGACAGGGGTTAACAAAATTAGAGTATTCGGATTCTGTTTAGTCGTCAAATTATGTACTAAATTAGCCGGCGAAATAACTCTAAAACTTCTACCAATAATTGAGGTATCGAATGGGCCAAGACTATTGGACTATTAGGCTAATAAATATAGAAAATTCGATAACGCCCACAGCCGAAAGATAAAACGAGTTTGAAGCCACGTGCGGGCAATAGGATTCTTTAAACTCGATGCTGCTTTAAGAATGGACCTGGGCGGTTACAACGGGGCTCAAAGAAAAGGTTGTTGTATGCTTTTTATTAGGGTTCCGAAGCCAAAATGGCTAAAAGGAACCCTTATAGTTTCGTCATGTCCGTCTGTTCCACGACAAATAATTATTTTAGCAAATAAGAGTGCAAACTGGTTGTGTAGACTCCGTGTGTAGGCAAAAATAGGACAATCTTTTACTGCCTTCGCAATCTTCTTTTGCAGGTTTAGACGCACGAATATTTCTCAGAAGTCAGAAGTCCACGGACTGGGAGACGAGCTGTCGGTAGGCCTCCAACAAGATGGACGACCTAGTAAAGATTGCGGGACCGCGGTGGATGCGGAAAGCACAAGATCGGTCTGAGTGGAGAGCCTTGGGGGAGGCCTATGTCCAGCAGTGGACGTCTTTCGGCTGACATGATGACGATGAATATTTCTTAGCTTAGCAAAACTTAGTAGAGTATGATTGTAAGAAAAACTTTTAGAGAACATTAAAAAAAACCATACTTACGACATTTAACCAGCCTAGAAAAGTTGAAAACTCCCGAAATTTTAATTTCAAAGTTCGATATCTCATAAACGGCTTAATCGGCTTTGATGCAACTTAGCTAAGCACAATTTTGATTAAACTAGTTTTGGATGAAAAAAAGCCGCGTCCAAATAGGTCCATCCGTTTGGGAGCTATGATGCTATGTGTGTACGGATAGGTACATACATTAAACTTAGACACCCCCCTCTTTATGAGTTGGGGGTTAAAAAATCAAAGCCATATTCTACAATCAGTGTACCAGTTAGCCTGAGGTAGCCTGGACCGCAGCCAAGCTAACAAGATGGCGTCCACATTTCCTATCTAATCTGGCCTGCGATTGTCCATAGCAATAATTGACCGAGCATATGGTATGGTTTCAGTAGTGACAGGTTGTGGAACCGTTTCGCAGTAAATTACATGTTAAATACCTGTTGCGAAAAGATTTTGTTGTTTTTTTTGTGAAGGCCAATTCCTGAGCTCTTTTTGGATGGCTTTGAAAAAAAGGAAATTGATAACTTTGTTACCTTAGTTCTCCTATACTGGTCTTCAAAATCCTTAAAAAAAAAACTGGCCAAGTGCGAGTCGGACTCGCGGACGAGAGAAAGTGTCTTGACACACAGACAGACGGACAACAAAGTGATCCTATGAGGGCCCCGTTTTTTCCTTTTGAGGTACGGAACCCTAAAAATCGTCAGCAGATCAAAACAAGAGCCCACCTCATCTCCCACTCAAAGACACAACGCCATGCTCCATAACTCGCTTAAAGCACTTAGAAAATTCATAAAATATCAAACAATATAGACAACTATTAATATACTCCTTGGATGTTACATAAATATTTATTAGGGTCCTTGTCCGGAAGAACCGTCATTGATAGGGTGTTCACGCTTTCTGGACAGGCGGGACCTTCCGGCCCGGAACCGGCCTATCTGTGACAGGTCATTTAGATACCATATTGACTGCGACTGCGCTTAGTATCTTGAGATGCCGTATTTGCTGGGTATGATAACATACTAACCCTATTCATAAACCTATTTTAACTAAAATGCCGTTAAAGTTCGTTTGTAAGAAAGAAAGAAAGAAAAATATTTATTTCAGGTCCCAGAGTGCCACCACCTAACAGTAAAAATAATTAAAAATTATTCCTTGAAACTAATAACATAACATTAACATTGGTCTTTTTTTTACCGTCTTCAAAAAAAGAGGAGGTTCTACGTTCCACCGTATGTTTTTTTTGTCACATTGACATTTCCGTTAGTAACAAGTCAAAACCTATTTTAGCTAATGGAGGCTTGAAGGGCGTTTTCTCTTTTTTATTTACTATAAACTGACCAGTGATTGACCCCTGTCTCACTTGATGGAAGGTGCCGAATACGTTTATGTTTAGTGGCATTAATATGATTATTTCGTTAACTGTATTATTTATTACCTTCGCGCCCTACAAGCAGAAATCGTACTTCGGGTCGATGAGCCAGCGGAGTAAGTACCTAAGTAAGTACTTACTAGTTCTACGGGAAAAATAAGTTTGCTACGACTACATTATATAGGTACGATTCCTTTTGTGAACATCAAACTAGCAAACGTACCTTGATTCTATAACAGGCTTGTAATTGGCGCGCGTTCTCGATTCCATTTCTTTGAAATCAAACGATGGATTATTCGAAGTTCATGCCAATATCTTTTCTTCTCACAGATATTAGTCGAAATTTGTGAAAATCTGTATTATATTTAGAATATAGTAGAGCAGTAGATATAAAAACATCGCTCTTGTTCATACTGTCTTCGGCCAAGGCTTGACATTGCTATACAAAGAAACAACGCCACCAGCCTTTCGGGCACCTCGCCCCGAGGTAGCGGCCTCGGTCATGTTCTCCATTTTCAGCCTTTCCCAATACTGAATCCATCTCTTGTTTTGACCTACTAACGATTTCTTTTAATTCATTGACACGTATCTGTAGTTGGCCCACCATCCTCCCAAGTACAGATAGCAAGCAGAGATTGGATTGCTATTAAGTTTGTTGAGATGGCAAAAATGAAGATAGATAAATATTTTATCGTCAGTAGATCAAAACAACGAATGTACTGGTATTATATTGTTTAGTTTAGTTTAATGTATATAATATTAAGGATATAAAATCTATGCATTGTAGAAAATTATAAAAAAAACAACGAATAGATTGAATATTGGGAACGGCTGTTAGGAACATGTTTCAATTATTTCTCTTTTTCTCATTCATTGTATACTTAGGGCCTTATTAATAAACGTCACTCAAGCCTTCATTAGCTATAATAGGTTTTGCCTTCTTCTTACTCACGGAAATGTCAATGTGACAAAAAAGGACATAGGTTTATAAATAACAGGGTTAATCTTTATTTATCTTGTCCATCTTAACCGTAAAATCATAGTCACTGGCCAGCCCTTATCCACAAGGGGCACATAAAATGGAATCGCCTGGATTGGCTTCGGTAACGCGCCTAGTATTCTGATCGTCGCCTGCAGTCAACTCGGCACATGTTTTACCCCAAAGAAAGGGCGTTGAAAGTTTGGCGATTGCGTTTATATGGCTCAAGGGGTACGTGTGCATCATGAATGATTATTTGTTTACTTACAGTAAGTACAGACATAGAAAGGCCAGAGAGTAGGGTGAGTTTTTGCTGACTATTATTTGCAGTCATCCAATTTTCAAATCTATAATAAATTTCTTATCTATCTACAATCCGACCAATTTTTAACTTACCAGATTCGGCATTAGAAGCAAGCAAAGCAAATACCCGGAACCCTTAATTTGGCAGAACTGAAAAGTGAAAACCTGAATTCTAGTTTCTACTGATTTTATACCTACTAAAATGTGTAATAAAATAAAAATACGAAAAGACTACTATAGGATATTGATGATGGTTCAAAAGAAAAATGTTTTAAGTAAACTTCTATTGCTAATCATATTTGACATACAGTGACTTTGGATTATGACATAATTTACAGCAGAAAAATTCATTGATGACGTTTATGCTATGTACTGTGGTACTATTTATATGTCGATTCCGGTTCATTCCAACCAAGGACGAGTTGATGCCAAGACCAGTTGCGTTTACGACCATCTGATACTAACCCATATCATAATGGCCTTTTCCATATTTTACTAAATGTCAAATTTTCTTAGTTCCAAAATGCCTAAATTCCCAAATTGACTTATTTTCAATACAATAAAATGTCGTAATAACATTTACACATTACATCCGATATCCAAAATGTATAGTTGGTAAAATGAACAATAACTTCAAATACTGAATTAATATTAAGACTGAAAGTGATAATGCACTAGTTTCATAACTACCAAAATTCAAAAATGCCTTTTGTTGATAGGCCCAAAGATCAAAATGACACTGTCTCATAATACCTAAAATTTTAACCACGCAGTATTTTAGTGTTACGTATTTAGAAATGTGAATGTACATGATTGTAACAATATCAGTAGTCGTATCTACAAGCAGTCTTATTTAATGAATTCTCGATTGTACAGAATAAATTTAATTACTCATTGCTTAAAAACTGTAAACTTCAACATAATTTTAGATATTTTGACAATGTGACGTTTTTGTATCTAGTTAATTTGAGTTTTAGACATTTTGGGAAATGGTATAATTGAAAATTTATCCAAACGCGATAGAGTCTAAATGAATTATAGTCATATTAAGAATACGGTAATTTAAGAAATAGGAGTGAGTCATTTCGAGCTTTAGACATTATGAGAATAATCTGTTTTGACATTTTGATATTCTAGGAACAAGTTATTATGATATTTGGTTGGAATGAACCGCGGAATCTTTATGTCCACCATGAGGTACATTGACAAATTTAAGGGTAAATTTTGATTTTTTTTCCATTTATTATTGACATGCTTAATTATTATGATTATTGTGTTCTTAGTTCTCGTGATATAAAAATGTGCTTTTTTATGTAAATATTCATACAATGGAAATTGTTTTTGAATAAAGAAACTGAAACTGTTTAAAACGATGAAAACCACTCAGAAACTCTCAAACGAAACAGCAAAAGTGCAACGTTCGTATAAATCCAAATGTAGAATTAAACTGGTTGCTATTTTCCGCCTCATTGGCATCCAATTTGTACCTCAGTGCAGCGTTACATGGCAAAAGGTTATTTCCTTTGCGATTGGTGACCATTGAACGAACTCACTAAGCTTTATTTCTTTATGTAGTGATGTGTAAGTATGCATGAACCTGTTTATCGATATATCGAAGGTGTCGCAGCAAGGTGCCATTTTCGAAGTAGATGTTGCCGCGACACCCGTCTTAATGATGTGTGATAATAATAAAACCCCCGACGAAAAAACAGCATCCAAAAAAATTAAAACTAAAAAACGTAAAAAATAATGCCTAATATATATTTTGCTAGTATGGATGGAAGTATGTATTGGCCCTTTCAGTTCAATATACCTAGCAAAGCCTGTACTATGGATACTAGACAGCGGATAAACATATTTATAAAGAGAAATACATACTTATGTAAGTACACATTAAACATCCAAGACCCGAGAACAAACATTCGTATTCATCATACAAACATCTGCCCCGACCGGGAATCGAACCCGGGACCTCAAGCTTCATAGTCAGCGTCTCTAACCACTAGGCTATCCGGTCGTCAAATAATACTCTTTAATATAATAATAGGTACTTGAGGTGCATCTGAAAACTGTCAACATGCCACGGAGGGCTTTATTTAGATTTGGTTTAGATAATACCTAATTAGTTTTATTTTATCATGCCACAACCAGATACAACAATACCTGTTTTTCTGTAATCTCCTTGTACTTTTTTGTGGTTTTCAATAAATAATATTTGTATTGTATTGTATTGTACACAGATACACCCACCAAGCTCTACACAGATTAAAACACAACACCCCTCTTTTTAACCCCCGACGAAAAAGAGGGGTGTCATAAGTTTTACATGTGTATCTGTGTATCTGTCTGTGGCATCATAGCTCCCAAACGAAGGGACCGATTTCGATGCGGTTTTTTTTCAATAGAAAGCTTATTCAATCGAGATGGTTCTTAGCCAAGCTTTATTAAAATCGGATCACCCGTTTTTGAAATATCGAACTTCGAAATGCCAATGTCGGGGGTTTTTCAACATTTCTAAGTTGTTGCGTCGAAATTTAAAAATGGGTACTAGGCAGGGACAAAAAAATGTTGTCGATAGAACACACACCACTACAGAAAAATAGAAAACGCGAAGTGTGCAGCGGCGCCGCGTCGCTTTCGTTTGTTTTTCATGTATTTTGCTCTATTGACTGTTTATAAACGGCTTATTTTAGAAATCTGTCGGAAATTGCAGTGGAATCGCTTTACCCCGTCTTTAGCCTTTTCTTAACTGCCAGCAAAAATATAGCAATCTTAATTAAATAAAAATGAATCAGTCACGTATATAAGTCGAGTTTAGCCCGACATGTTTCGGACTAATTCGTAGTCCTGGGAGCGCACGACCCCAGGGTGTGCGTCACGCTGCCGCTGGGTCGTGCGCTCCCAGAGGAAGGACTACGAATTAGTCCGAAACATGTTGGTCTAAACTCGACCTATATACGTGAGTGATCCGTTTTTATTTTATTATGATTGAGTCTCACGGTAGTTTCATGTTAAAAATAGCATTCTTATTGGATTCTTCAGGAAACTTTGACTTTATATTATTACTAGCTTTCGCCCGCGGCTTCGCTCCAGTGGCAAAACCCTCTATCCTGCCTTATCCCGGGCGTAAATTATAAAAGGAACCTCTATGCCAAATTTCAACATCCTAGGTCCAGGGGTTTGGGCTGGGCGTTGATCAATCAGTCAGCCAGGACTTGTCTTAGATTTCTACGTTCATTTGGTGTTACTGCAAGAAACCTTTTAGGGATCTGTGCTCAAAGATCCACCATCTGTCCATCTGTTGTCCGACTGTTCTACCTTTAAAGAGCTCTTCGTTAAAAAACTTGACCAAAATTGGTAAGACACTAGAATTTATAGGTTCTAAAATACTTCCGGTACCAAGACAAATCTAACAATATATCAGATTAAAGTCCATTCAGCTGTCTAACTTAGAAGTAGTAGTCTTACGAGCAACAAACTTCGCACTCGTAGCACGGACTTCGTAACGTACAAAATATACTCGAAACGCATAACCCTTCCGTCTAGAACCGATTGGGTGAAAACAAAGACTATAATACCTAACCAACTTAGAAAAGTTGAAAAACCCCCGACATTGTTATTTCAAAGTTTAATATTTGAAAAACGGGTGGACCGATTTTAATGAAACTTAGCTAAGAACCATCCCGATTAAACTAGCTGTCGATTAAAAACAAACTGCATTAAAATCGGTCCCTCCGTTTGGGAGCTTTGATGCCACTGACAGATTTGGCGATATTTTCCTTAGAAAACCCTCGTTGATCTAGATAACAAAGCTTGTACTAAGTATACTAGACAAGGGATAAATAGAGTTTTGCATACATACCTACTTAAATACATTATCATATAATGATACCTACTCAAAAACTTGAGAACACACACCCGATTCATTATACAAATTCTACCCCGACCGGTGATCGAACCCGAGACCTCAAGCTTCGTAGTCAGTTTCTAAAGACGAAACATTCGTCATTTACGAATAGGACGATAATATAGAGTACGCTCTATAGATGCCTTCTTTGCATTACAGGCATCTCTGTAAGAAACACTTCCGCAAAACGCTGAAAGCTAACCCCACTAATGTATATTCAAATAGCATAATTTCGCCGTCCGCATATCGCGGCATAAATATTAATGCTGGACATGTCTCAAATGACGTGCATTAACATAAACAGGGTGGTCACGTGACTTCTGTGCTAAAAATCTCCGCATATGCGCGCCCGAGATAAGGGCGGACACCCCATGCTATGCTAAACATGCGCTATTGCCTATTGCCATTACATGACCGCGATGTTTTTTAACAGACTTCAAAAAAGGAGGACGTTCTACGTTCCACTGTATGTATGTTTTTACCACCAATTAACAACATTTTACTGATTTCATTATTCCTTAGCCTATATTTGATAAGTTGTTATCGTTTTTAAATAATCTAACCAACTTATAAAAGTTGAAAAATATCCGACATTGTCATTTTAAAGTTCAGTATTTCAAAAACAGGTGAACCGATTTTAATGAAACTTAGCTAAGAACCTTCTCGATTCAACTAATAGCTTTCGATAAAAAAATCGCATTGAAATCGGTCCATTCGTTTGGGAGCTATGATGCCACAGACAAATACACAGACACACAGATACACAGTTCAAACTTATGACACCCCTCTTTTTCGTCGGGGGTTAAAAAAGAGGAGGTTCTATATTTTGGTTCTGTATTAGGCGTGTCTGTTACTGTTCTTACACTTTCCAAAATGTACTACTTACCATCTACAGAACATCTCGTGCTTTTTGGATTGGATCTCCAATCCGTTACGAACTTCGGCGGGAAAATTTGCAAAATTTGTAGTCCTTCCTCTGGGAGCGCACGATCCAGCGGCAGCGAGACACACACTGCGCGCCGCGGCTCTGCTCGCGCGACTACTAGGTGACGATGAAAACGAGGGTAGTCGTGTGCTGCTGTCAGCTGCGCCTAATAGTCGCGCGAGCAGGGCCGCGGCGTGTAGTGTGTGTCTCGCTGACAGTGGGTCGTGCGCTCCCAGGGGAAGGACTACGAATTAGTCCGAAACATGTCGGGCGAATTGACTTATACGTAAGTGATCCGCTATGATTGAGTAGGTAGCACGGTAGTTTCATGTTAAAAGTAACATCGTAATCGAAAGTAATCGAGTCGATTTAAGTAGACGAAATTACAAGGCATCACGCATTACCAATGATGCCTTATGATTTTGTCTACTTAAATCGACTCGACTACCCAAGTAGTAATCTCCAATCTTACAATGATTGAACTAAAATAATTTTCTGTGAATGCAGTAAGCCGAATTGAAATGAAAAGATAAATCATGAGAATCTAGAGAATATCACGAAACTCTCAATCTTTTGAGCCGCAATTAATTTTACTATCGTGAAGTAAATCGTCTTTTCCTTTTAAAGCTCGGTATATTTTAAAAGTAATATAAAAATATGTCCCATTGCCAATTTATAAAAATAATGTTTAATTTTTAACTTAACTTTTATTAAAACCCGTTTCCTTTGACAACATTTGGTATTTTTAAGAATATTAAGTGTTCAAAATTGAAATATAGATTAGCAAAATCCGATAGAGATAGCTTAACCCCCACCGCGAGGAAAGATAATGTTGTGCGAAGCTGCCAGCTCTTCGTTCCCCGGTGGTTTCCTTGAGTCTTGTCGATAAATCAACAATAATTAAATACTCCTATTATACTCGTAGGTAATAATTTAGTCACCTGCTATTAAGACGTTAAGCTAATCCATTGCTTGGTCAGTCGAGCATCATAATCTATTTCATATAGCCCGCAGCCTATTAGAGGTATTATATCTATAGGGACTGTGATGTAAATAGATATTTTATTTCGTGTAAAAGGGACTAATTTCAACTTTATTAGTTTTGGAAGTTTAAATTACTTTATATAGAGTAGGCCTAACAGTGGCACCCGTACTTAAATTTCAAGCGTTGAAGAGCGGAGATATATTATAGGATCAATAGGTCACACTATCAGATCGCAAGCGAAGCGGAGACGAGCTATGAATTTCAACGAATGGGATTGGCCTTGCGTGGCTTCGCTTAGCTTCAATCCCGTAGAAGTGCAGCCCAACAAAGGGTCTTGTCTAACTGTGTGTTTAAGCCATTGACTCACTAACAGCATGCACTTTGGGTCTAATACAAAAATCACAAAAAATGTGTCCCAGTACAATACGACATTTTTCGATGACATCCATACGTCAATGTTGTCGCCACACCAAACCATAACTATATTAATTGACCCTCGATAAGTGGTCTTTTTTGCAAATTAGTGGTCTTTTAGTTCGGATGTTTTCAAGCGCTAACCCGAAGTCCACGGTGTTAGTAAGTCAATGGTTCCAGTATTGACCGGATTGTCTAGTGAGTTTGCCACCATCTGATCCCGCTCGAATAGATTAGTTAGAAACGGCCAGCTTTTCTTCCTAAAAAATGCTGTGTAGCGTTATGACCGCTAGAAAATCCATTAATTAGTCGGTCTGTCCGAGAACATATCATTGCTAATAGCCGGCAGCCTCTCGATTAATACTAGCTGGGGGAGTACACTGCACACGGAAATAGTAACGCCTTTTTTTCTGCAAAAATAGTAAGCAGTTGAATGCTCTTTTACACGTCATTTTTTTTAGTCTACCAGCGCTTTCGGAAAGACCATGATTGCCAAGAAGAATGCGCCGCAAGAAACTTGGCACAAAGTAATTTTTTCTAAAAACAAGTTACATTAGCTCTTACAATACGCAACCACAGACAAACTACACAAAGAAACCTCACTCTGTCATTAAAAGATGAAGAGAGAAAAAAAAATACCGCATTTTAGAAACAAGTGTAAAAAGTAATTATTAGAACAGCAAAACCAGAACACTTTACTAATACTGGCACGTTTTAATTGAGCAGGAGATGTATCTCTCTATGTAGATGTGTCTCCAGGTCAAATATACCTATACATATACACAGAGGTACCACGAGTCTGTGTCTAAGTTAGATGCTTCTGTCTGCGGCATAGTAGCGTAATGCGGTATATGTCAACAGAAAGCTCGTTTAATCGCCAATTCTTAACATAGTTCATACAAATCACTTCAACTGATTTTGACATTATTGGACTTTGAAATGAAAATATCGTTTCCAATTTTTATCAGTAAAGTAACGAAACTATATTATCGTGCGCAGTGTGCGCCGAATCACAGCAGTAGATTAGTGAGGATATAAATTTAACTCACTACTCGGCCGGCGGCGGCAGCATTAATAATCGCCATCTTGGATCCGGCAAAATAATTTGTTTGCATTTAATTGAGTCATAGATTTTCTTCGGATTAATGCGGTAAATGAGATTTGTTTGCTAATTTGCTGGAGCTGTGGCGCTGCGTGGTTTTATTGAATTTTCTTCGTTTGTTTTTGCTATTACTGTGCAGATATTTACCTACAAAAAGATTGTTATGTGTTTGTGTATGCTATATTACGTATTCGTTTATGTTTACTTGGGGCGTTTTGGTTTCTGCATGAGGTTTTGCTTTTGGCTCTCAATAAACCTACGGTTTTTCCAAAACTGTGATGGCGTTTCTTTGGGCTATAGTTCCCACTCGGGCCCAGTGCTGATTAGGGACTTCGCACACACAATCGAATTGCTTCGCAGGAGTGTCCAGATTTCCTCTTGATGTTTTCCATCACCGAAAAGCTCTGGCCCCTATTTCACCAACTTTACAATTGTCTGTTTGTCATTACAATTCGAACTACATTTCTTGGCCAGTACGAAGCGCGCTAAAACAAAAGCTCTTCAAGTCAGCAGTTGACACTGAATTGTCATTGAAAAGTGACATTTGTAAAGTTGGTGAAATAGGGGCCTAATAAACTACAAACGTCATTTCGCGCAACATCCTTAAAAACTCAGAGCTGCGAGACGGAGCTCGAACCCACAACCCTCTGCTTGAGAGGCCATGTCCAACCACTAGGTTACCACGACGTTTTTAACAAAATTCACTAAAATTAGAAGACTGTTTTTCTTCATTAGCGAATTGTGGAGTAGCAAAAATATTAATTTCTAGTTTTAGAGGAGATTTTGTTCCACGTTGTCAAAGTACACTCTTGACTCAAAATGAGACCCACGACTACAGCTAATAACGAGAATGTTTTTAGAAGCCAATTTTACTGCCTCTCATATTATTATGGAAGCGCAAATATTTGTAAAAACACCGGTCAAGTGCGAGTCGGACTTGCGCACGAGGGTTCCGTAGAAAGATTTTAACGCTTTTCCCCAGTGTTTTAAGAAGTCCAGTGTTAGCAGAGCCCTGCTCCTAAGCAAAATGTACGCAGTGTGGGGTCAACTTATATTGGTCTGTGAAATCTACAGACAGACATAAAATTTAAAGATTTTGAGACTTTTCCGAGTGGTTGTGCTTTAAGAGCTACCTAGCTTTCTAGGACAGCTGGAAGTACCCTTTAGGTTTTTGGAAATCGGCAATTTGTTTGGAAATAGATTTTTTAATGACTGTATTTTTTGATTGCGTTGACTTAGAAGGTTGATTTTTTCACGACTTTAAGGGACCGCAGGCAGGTATTTGATATTAATTTCAGCATGCTACCTTCCCGCGTTCCAGAGAAAAAGGGTCTTGACAGACAGACAGACAGACAGACGGACAACAAAGTGATCCTATAAGGGTTCCGTTTTTTCCTTTTGGGGTACGGAACCCTGAAAAGCCATAAAAGTTACATGGAGCTTATGAAAGCTTCAAAGCACGTATCAAAAACTCAGCAAAGAGCGTAATCACGTCCAGACCCTCCGTCCACTGTTCATTATTTCATAGCTTTTATTTCTAAATTTCATAACTTTAAGTTGTGTCTTCGGAGATTGCAGTTTAATTTTATGCAAGTATTTTTAACATGAAACTACCGTGAGATTCAATCATAGTGAAATAAACGGATCACTCACGTATATAAGTCGAGGACAACCCGCTTTCGGACTAATCCGTAGCCATTCCTCTGGGAGCGCACGAACTGCGGCAGCGAGACGCACACTACGCGCCACGACTCTGCTCGCGCGACTAATAGACGCAGGTGACCAATACTACTAACCTCTTAGAATAAAATTTTATTGTTACTAAGAAAATATGAGTCGTGTAAAGGTTACTCGAAATAAATGAATTTATTATTATTATTATTATTAATAAGCTGAGCAATATGGTGAGCCGCTGTACGAAAAATGCCCATATTCAGTGTCCGATAGCACAAAAATGAAGAGATATCGATTTTTTTGTACGAAAGGTTGAAGTAAGTGGAGTATTATTTCGTTCATAAACACTTTTCATGTATCGTGAACAGTTTTCTTTAAAACGATTCGGGACACTTTCAGGCTCGAGGGACGCATCAATGGGAGAGGGGGGGAGACTTGATATTTTTTAACTTCCCCATGCATAGAAACTATTTGTACAGAAAAATCATGTCCACTAATTTTTCCAAAATTCCCATAAATTGAAATCTAATTTGATTGAATTATAAACACACTTCCTTGTTTTGATACTCTGCTAATGCAAAAGGCGCCCTAATGGAATGCTTAAGATGAAAGGCTAAAAACCTTTTAATGGGGTAAACATTTTCCTTGACATTGTTTATTGTTACATGAAAACAATTATAGATAACTATAAACATACTTAGTAGAAAAACCTTTCCCAAGGACCAGGCGAAAATCCATCAAAAATCAATCTTGTCACTGTCATAAATATTTTGACAGGGGGAAGCTTTTCTCACTCTAACTCATTGATGTACCAAATAGTGACGGATAGGCCACCCCTTCACAACGCGCGCGGACAAGCAATATAGGTGATTTAGACTCGGTGACTTAGTCGCCAATGGCCGCCGCGCAGGTGACATCTCGTTGACTTGTCCAATTACAACAATTTCAACCGCTCAAAATAACGTCGTGCACATTTGTAAACTGTACAAATAACACAAAAAAGAAAAACAAAGCACAAGGAATCACATTTCATACGTAAGTAAATAATATACTCATTATCCAGGTGATATATTCCCTTGAAGTTTGACATGTCAGTCTAATGACAGCTAATGAGTGAAGGCCGCATTTTCTCAGCGCTAAAGAGGTACGTGGCCTGTCTTTAATGTTTAAAGTCGATGCTCTAACTATAATTTATTTGATATCAAAGAAGGGTTGTCATCCCAACAAAGCGCAAAGTTGTTGCAAACCCACTAACTTCAAAGGACAAGTTGTTTGCAATAAAGTATGCTTAGCTGGTGCTTAAAACTTAGCTCGTATCCTGACAACAACCTAGACAAGTAGTTCAGAACTTGATAATCCTTGTATGATCGAATACATCGTTTTATGCTCCGAATTCAGAATACAGAACAAACCAGAAACCGTATTCAATCGTAACCTTCCATTTTACTTAAAATATTATCATAATCCTCATAACTTATTTTGTTTTTATAAACCCAACGGCATTTTTGCATATAAGAACGACACGAGAAGGGTTTAATTAGTATTGTTATTCGTACAACATGTCAAATCATGATCTGGTGCACGGAGATTACTACGCGAAACTACTCTATTTAGGAATAGTTTCAGTTGCCTCAATCTTAGGCGATTTATGTTAACGGTGGGTTAACGGTCTTGAAAAAACAACTTTTAACTTTAAACTGATTTTTAATTCTTTAAAAATATTATTACATAGGTCTTAATTGAATACGAGTCCACGATGGATTGTCTTCGCGGGCGATGCACGCCTGTGGTCTTATTCCTGAAATGCTGACTCGGCGTCGCCACCCGGCTGCGTGAGGTGTATGATAACAGGTCGCTCGCCATACTAATACAATCCTTCGGGTTTACTCCTTAAAATAATATTAAATCTAAACTTTTACTTAATCTACGTTTCACACGACTTAAAGCTAGGTACGCGCTTTACGGGTATCACTTTACATACACACGTTCACATTCTGGTACAGTTCCCTACACATAACACCTCCCATCACAGACCGAGGTTTCCTCTTTACTCGCTAAAGAGAAGCCGAGGTTGAGAAGTCCGGGTGGACGTGGATGAACTCTGCTCTGCTGGTGTTCGTGCTGGTGCTGGTGCGGAGGCCAGTGACGGCCCGTCGTTCTTTTTTCTGAATTGCCTTGCTTTATTGTAAAGTATGTATAATGCTGCTACAATAAGGATGATATAGAGAGGCATAGTCCAAACATAATTATGTTGATCGGGATATTCTTGATCTATATCAAAAGGTTGTTGTTCGTGTTCTATGAGTCCAACAGTGTTGTGTAATTCACTCAAGTTGATGTTTTCCAACTTCAAAGGTTCATTTAGATTCTTTATCTTTAAATTACTTAGGTTAAAAGACAGTAACTTGATAGGAAATCCATAAAAAGTATTTCTCTGATTAGTGAACGAGTTCGATCCTGTAGCCGCCGTACAATTTCCAGGCAACTCTAGTAAATATGAACCCTGAATGGTAGTATATTCTTCATGATTGCAGTGGAGATGAATGTTCGTTGGTTTTGGGCAGCTTATTACGTAAAATCTATCGTCAATTCTTTCAAAAAATTCTTGTCTGAGTGAAATACTATAGTGCTGACAGCATTCTAGTAGTTTCTGAGAGCTAATTAATGAATAGATGCAATCGGGACTGTGACTGGCAGTAAACGGCATAATTTCTTCCTTGCAGTAATGAAGCTTTCCTATTTCCACGCATGGCTTTTCTATGTACCGGTACGCATTTTCATTCATAACCAGAAAAGGTTCAGAGGGAATTAGAATAGTGTTGTTTAGGGTAGGTAAAGGGAACAAATGGTAATATACGTAGGTATCTTTACACATTATTGGCAGTTTTACTACGAAAACAAGTGTGTTTTTGTTGAAATATGTTGCTACATCTAAAACATTGTAATATAAGCGTGATTCGGACAAATCAGTGACTAACAGTTGATCGGGTGAATAAAATTGTTTTAAAGTTTCGATAAAGTATTTTATGTTGTCGTTGGAGAAAAAGTTATAGTATGCAACGTGCTTTGTAGAAAACGTGAGTGCGATTTCAATTTTTGATACTGTATCAGATAAAGTTTGTAAATTTATTTCGACAAGCTTATAAGATGTATCGATTTTAACATAATTAAAAAAGTCGTGGTTTGATTGGTTGATTTGCCGGATAAATTCGGAAATTTTATTATTAATATGGTTCTGGTTACGGATCAGAGAGGTCATGGTATTGTTATAACTTTCGAAAAAATGTTTATTTAAACTAAGAGCTTTGTTAACATGGTGCGTTATTTCGAGTGAATTTTTCTGTAGCATAGCTATGGCATGATTATATCTAATTGCATCGTTTTGGTCCAAGTTTCCGGTAATGCTACGAATAATAGTGCCGAGTCCATCAATCAATCCACGTTTATATCTACTCTTACTTAAGGAATTATATCTACTTATAATACTATCTAAGCTATTCATAACGTAGTCATATAGTATAGTAAATCTGAACTTTGAGTTCGCTTCAAAGTCTTTTGACAAGGCGTTGATCGTTTGAATTTGTTCGTTAATGGTTTCGATATGATTTCGTATTTCATCGATGTCTATGTAATGTAAAAATATGTGGTCTGTCTGTCTAAGTTTGGCTATTCCTAATTTGAAGGGCAGAATCCCGGGGTTGTTTGTCATGAGCGTCAGCTTCGCATCTTCGGCTTGTGCTAGGCTGCACATCGTTATTCTGAAACAATGAATGTTGCATTCTAAGGGGTCTGCGGATAATTCTTTTAGTGTGAACGAGGTCTTTCTGATCTGATATTTTAATACCTAAATCTTTGCAGACAGTACGAGTTAGATAACGTGGCTGTGTTTTTTGTCTTGCAGCTAACGGATTTTTAGTATATGCAGCTTTACCAGGTTCATATTTTAGCGGCAGTTCTAAGGGTACATTTCTTTTGTTTACTGTGGAAATTTGAGTGGCCGTAAGTCTTTCGTTTATTTTAGCATATAGATCTGTGGTAATTTCTTTATGTTTATTTATATAATTTTGTAAGCAAGTGCTTTCCAATTCTAGATCAAAAGGATCTCTGTTATCTAGATGACCGTTTATTATTTCAATGGGTTTTTTGTTAGTTGAACTATGTATAGAATTGTTGTACGCCAAAATGGCATATGACATAAGGTCTTTTATAGGTGATTCTGAATGGTTTATTTGCAGAAGTCGAATATGTTCTATTATTGTAGAGTGGAATCTTTCTATTGCGCCATTAGATTGAGGATTCATTACGCTGACGAAGTGTAAATTTATTTTATGAAGATTGGCAAACTCTTTCAAGGGGAGGTTTTTGAATTCTGTCCCTTGGTCGGCTGTTATACTTAAAGGTAGGCCATGATGTGTCATATAAACAATAAGGGCATTAAGAACGCTGATAGCTGTTGAACTTTCTAACGGATATGCTTGGGCATATTTGGAAAAAATGTCTATGATTGTAAGAAACTTTTGCCCTTTTATTGTAAAAGTGTCTATATGTAAAATTTCGAAAGGTTTAGACGGTAAAGGTACAATCTGTAAGCATTGTTTATTCGGTCTCCGTTCATATTTATTGGTTTGGCAGGACGAACAGTTATTGATGTACTCGTTTATCATTTTTGACATATTTGGCCAGTAGTAATTTCTTTTGATTTGTTCTTCTGTTTCTTTAATGCCACGATGATTCGATTTCCCCTCGTGGTAACCTTTAATAAAATTTAACTGTTCGTCTTTAGAAGTGACATCAGTTAATTTCTGCTTGCATATAAATATGTTATATGCTGAGTTCCTAAATGTGTTTTGTAGAGTAGTAGTAACATCTGGCAAGTATTTAAAATCAGATAACCAGATGGCATATTGCAAATCTGTTCGAACGTAATCTTTAAACAATCTTATAATATCCGATTGAAGTTGATTTACGCCAATGTGTGCTGTGATACGGTTTTTTTGTGAAAAAATTTCTTTACTGGATGGTTTTCGCGAGGAATAGTATACAAAGTCTAAAATTATTTGGTTTTTATAAGAATTTATAAAGCTTTCTTTAATTTGGATATTCAATATTGGATCTTCTAAAGCTGTGTGGACAGTGTCTTGTGAATTTTGATCGTTCTGTGCTTCTGATATAGACATTACAGAAACATTGCCAATCATAGATGTTGCATTGTCATTATCCTCGTCTTTGATTGTAAATGTTGGACTCGTGGTGGAATTTGCAGTGTTAACGTGAATTTCGACGCGAGATAATGCATCAGCATTTGTATTACACTTACCTTTTTTGTAAATAATATCGTATTCAAATTCTTCAAGTTTGAGACGCCACCTAATAAGGCGTGAATTGGGTTCTTTAAGAGACATGAGCCATTGCAAGGGTTTGTGATCTGTTATTATTTTAAATTTTCTACCAAACAAATAAGGCCTAAAGTACTTGGTAGCCCATACGATGGCCAGGAGTTCTTTTTCTATAGTACTATAGTTTATTTCACTATCGTTAAGCGTTCTGGATGCATACGCGATTGGTTTGTCCAAACCTATAGTTCCCTGTGAAAGTACCGCTCCAATAGCATAGTTGGATGCATCAGTGGTTAAAATAAATTCTTTTTCGAAGTCTGGATATTGCAAAATCGGATCATTCATTAAAATTTCCTGACACAACTTAAAACTGTTGATAAATTGTGTACTGTGAACTATTTTCGCACCTTTTTTCAGGCACGCGGTCATGGGTTTAGTGAGTTTTGAAAAATCGGGTATAAATTTTCTGTAATAACCAATGAGACCGAGGAATGATTTTATTTCTTTGCTCGTTTTTGGAATCGGAAACTCTTTTATTGCCTTGACTTTATCTGGATTTGGTTTTATACCTTCTCGTGTGACAAATAAAGCTCCCAAATATTTTAATAATTAAATACTAATAATAATGTTTGTTTCATGTGCATCCCGGCCACCTCGACCTCTTTCCACGCCGGCCTGAGTCCCCGCGACTCCCGCACTCGCCGCTCTTGGCGGAGCCCCGTCAGTGCAGTTTTGTCGCGGCTGTCAGACTATTTTTCTATTTAGTTTTCCGTTGTGTTGTGTTTTTATGCCCTTAGATCATATGCAGAATGCAACGCAACCCGTAGATGGTACGTCACATGTATGCCCAATATGCAGTAGAACATTTAGTAGTAGTAGAGGTTTGAATATTCACAAATCCAAATTGCACAAATGTTTAAGTCAGAATGCCCCCCCCTTGTACATAAATCCTGTCTCCCCAAATACAAACCGTACTCCTACTAATCCACCCACTATTCCCTTCCATCTGCATTTGAGCCACTTAAAAAACAATGTTAAGGTGGTAAAAAGAATTCCCCGTGGCGCCCGGATCTCCGTCGCTACTCATTTGGCTCAACTTATAACGAAATGTTTGGACAATAATAGCTATGCGGACTGGCAGAATTTGTTACTTTTCCCATTTAATACACTTCACGTTAAAGACGATAAATCGTCTAAGATTTCTCTTACCCAAAAAATAAAAAACAATTGTTCCAATTATTCACCGCCTTGCCTTACAGTTTTTAGTACAGGCAAAAATAGCAATCAAAATTATTTTAAAAACAAAGTGGAATCTAAAGTTAGCGACGGAGACCTGAAGGGGGCCGCGCGGTTACTTTTTTCCAGTGACGTACTATCTCCAGATAATAGCGACACACTCTCGGCCTTACAAACTAAACACCCTCGAGCTCCTACAAACGCATACTTTTTGGACCCGCCTACGTCGCCCGATGTTTGTTTAAACATTCACGAGAAAGACACAGTGAATGCAATCTATTCATTTAAAACCGGTTCTGCAGCAGGTCTTGACGGACTTGCTCCCCAACACCTAAAAGACCTTACCTCTCACTGTGTGGGCGACGCAGGCAAACATTTAATCCTCGCTTTAACAAAATTAATAAACCTCATGCTGTCTGGCAATGTTAATCCCGAAATAGTTCCCGTTCTTTATGGAGCCAACCTAATTGCGCTCACTAAAAAAGACGGAGGTGTCAGACCCATTGCGGTCGGCTCTACATTTCGGCGATTAACTTCTAAAATTTCAGTTCGTCACATAGTTTCAAAATTGCAACCTCAGTTTGAACCAATTCAATTAGGTTTCGGTACTAAAGGTGGGTGCGAAGCGGCAGTCCATGCCCTGCGCACCTACCTTAATAACGATCAGTGTGAGGTTTTACTCAAAATTGACGTCAAAAATGCATTTAATTCGGTAAACAGGGACACCTTGCTCACAGAAATTAGGAATAATATTCCGGAAATTTATAATTACCTACTTAACTGTTATCATGAACCTTCTAAATTAATGTACAAAAGCAACGAATTATCTTCTGAAGTCGGCTGTCAGCAGGGTGATCCCCTCGGACCAGCCATTTTCAGTTTAGCCATTAACCCCATCATTCAAAATTTAAAGTCCAAATTTAACGTATGGTATCTTGATGATGGTTCCCTAGGAGGTGATGCAGTTACGGTACTTTCAGATCTCTCAGAAATTATAAATAAATTTAAGGCCATTGGTTTAGATCTAAACTTTAATAAATGCGAACTGTTCATAAACAACGCGATCCGATCCGATCTCTTCCAACATTTTAATTTACTTTGTCCAAATATCAAAATTGTCGATAAGCAAAACTTAAGCCTCCTAGGGTCACCAATCTTCGACGATGCCATTCCAGATTTAATCGCAAAAACTGTTTCAAAATTTCAAAATTCTGCAGACCGGCTGCTGGAAATCAGTGCTCACACTGCTATCACTATTCTAAAATTTTGCCTTTTTGTGCCAAAATTTACTTATTTGCTTCGTTGTTGTCCCTTTTGGAAACATCAAAATTCTCTGACCTTAATTGATTCCCTTATGAAAACTTCTTTGGAATCTATACTTAACTTACAATTCAATGGGCAATCTTGGACCCAGGCTTCCCTTCCTATCAGATATGGTGGGCTAGGTATCCGCAAAATTTCTAGTGTTGCTTTACCAGCGTTCCTATCATCTGTCCACAGCACGTCCACCCTCGTAGGTAAAATCCTAAAGGATTGTCCTTCAAACTACGAGACGACGGGTTTGGTCGATGCTAGGAATGCTTGGCTAATGGCTTGTCCGGGTGAAAATCCTCCCGCTTATCCAAATTTCCAACGGAGCTGGGATGACACACTATCCAAATTAACTTATTCTAATATTCTCAGTTCCAGTTCAGGCCCAGACCGCGCAAGGCTTTTGGCTGTGGCAAGAAAGGAATCCGGTGACTGGCTTCATGCTTATCCTTCCGTTAACACCGGAACCTTTCTTGAGCCTGAAACACTGAGAATTGCAGTCGGGCTAAGACTGGGTGTTGCGCTGTGTTCACCACACCGTTGCCTCTGTGGCACCAATGTGGACGAAACGGGACACCATGGTCTTTCCTGTCAAAAGAGCGCCGGCCGTTTCTCCCGTCATGCCGCGCTCAATGACATAATCCGCCGGGCTCTTGCCTCTGCGAACGTGCCGGCCATTTTGGAGCCAAGCGGCATTGCCCGCGACGATGGCAAAAGGCCGGACGGTATGTCTCTGATTCCCTGGAGAATGGGTAGGGTTCTGGTTTGGGATGCGACCTGTGTCGATACAGTAGCACCCTCACATCTCCAGGGAACCACACAAAAAGCTGGTGCGGCGGCAGAAACGGCTGAAAATAGAAAAAATTCTAAGTATCAATCTCTCGGTCAGAATTATAATTTTGTTCCTGTCGGGTTTGAAACTTTGGGTCCATGGGGTCCCAGCGCTTACAAGCTTATTTCTGAGTTACAAAAGCGCTTAGTTGATGCAACTTGTGACCAAAGGGCTGGCAGTTTTCTCTCTCAAAGAATCAGCATCGCTATTCAGCGAGGCAACGCTGCCAGCCTTTTGGGCACTATGCCACGGGGGCCTTATTTAGATTTAATTTAGTTTTAAGTTGTAGTTTATTTAGTTTAAGCTTAGATTTAATGTCATTGTAAATTGCTTTTATTATGTAAATAAAGTATTTGGATCACAAAAAAAAAAAAAAAAATTGGATCTTAAAGTTTGCTTCTCTTAGTCTCTGAAATACAGTTTTAATATTGTTAATGTGTTCTTGCAAGGAAGTCGAATAAATGATAATGTCGTCTAGATATACTACGCACATTACATTCAGGATCCCTCGGAGTACATTTTCCATGACTCTCTGAAACGTGCTGGGAGCATTGCATAGGCCAAAAGGCATCCTAAGATACTCATAGTGTCCGTTTTCAACTGTGAATGCAGTTTTTGGCACATCATCAGGGTTAACTTCAATTTGGTGAAATCCGCTTTTTAAATCTAACGTTGTGAAGTATTGGCTACGTCCCAATTTGTCCAGGACATCGGCAATATTTGGGATGGGATATCTATCGCTGATAGTTTTGCTGTTAAGTTTTCTGTAATCGACAACAAGTCTCCATTTTTGTTTACCAGATGCGTCAATTTTTTTTGGTACTATCCAAATAGGTGATGACCAAGGTGAGTCTGAAGGTTGAATAATTTTTTGTTCTAACATTTTTTTGATTTGGGATTGTACTTCGTTTTTATGAACATATGGGTATCTGTAAGATTTTGTATGAATGGGAATATTATCGGTTGTTCTTATATTGTGTTTTACTTCATTTGTAAATGTAAGAGATTCTTCATCTTCAAAAAGTATGTCACTATATTGTTGACATAAACGAAGGATGAGTGCTTTTTCCTCTGCGTTCATGTGTTCAGTTCGAATGAGACTTTCTATGTCATCTGACTTTGTTGAGACAGTATCGAAGTTAAGACAATCAAAGTGGGTGTTCAAGTTCACGACGGTTAAAGGACTCATTAAGGCTACCGTGATATCGTTACTGGTGGAATTATGAATTTCTACAAGAGCATAACCATGCTCTGCTGTGGTAACACTTGCAGGTATTAAACATTGGTTTATTTTTGTTTCGTGTATGAAAATATCACCATTTTGAAGCGAAACTGGTACTTTTGTGACTACAGTTGATTTTCTTTTTATTAACGCTTCGAATAAATTATTTATTCCTGTTTCTAGCATTTTTATCTCGTTAGTGGCATTTCTAGTTATTAATTTTTTGTTACAAAAATCAACGTTTGCACCGTATTTTTCGAGCATATTTAGCCCAATAAGTCCATCAAAGACATTATGAAATTTATAAATATTAAATTTCGAAAAATCGCCTTCATTAAATTCGTCAAATGTTGGTATTTGTATTGTATGCCTATGGTGTGTTGTACAATGCACGTTAGTAACGGAAAACGGTTCGTTGTCAATTTGATACCGCGAAAAATATTTTTCGACCGTTTCCGGTGACAAAAAGGACTGGTTAGACCCGGAGTCAATTAATAATTTGATAGGCGGGTTTTTTATTTGTATATAAGGAAGATGACGTTTTGCATGTATATTAAGCTGAACTATGTTGAATCTTCTGACCGGCCGTCTTTTTGAAAATTCTGATTATTATCTTGGTTATCAGCGTATGCATTTTCCTGAGCATACTGGGGGTAAGATTCATCACAATTCGGCTCATAGTTGTCAGTTTCATTTAAATTTAATTCTTCGAAAGCATAGTCTGGATAATAACCGACGTTACTAAAGGGGTTTGTTTGATTAAAAGCAGTTGCTGGCCTGTTCACTAAAGGAACAAATCTAGGGCAATTATTTGCATTATTAACAAGATTGTTATTACGATTATTAGTCGTTTTTGCGTAAGAAACTCCGCTCATGGGCGTGGGCTTCGGATAGGTTTTTTTCGGAGGTTGATTAAAGAAATTGGTCTGGTTTTCAGTATTTTGTTTATTAGGATTACTAAATCTTTGTTGCCAGCTTGGAGCAAAAGTTTGTTGCCCATTTTGAAAAGGTCTGGGGCCAAAGGTGCTATAATTACGCGGAGCATAAAAAGATCGCCTTACATTCTGATTAAATATAGGTCGCTGGTTTGCGAAGCGTTCCTGACTATACGACGCGTTATTACGACGTTGAATATATTCAATATTCATTTCTTCTTTAATATATTGAAGCGCTTTAGGCAAAGTGTCTGGTCGCATAGCCCTAATTGTAGAGCCAAGAGGTTCTTTCAGGCCCGCTAGAAATGTTTTTAAGGTCTGCGTGTTATAAAATGTTATTTTGCTCGACCTGATGGTCGTATCTTCATTATGTAAATTAATATAGTTGGTTATCGTGTTTAAAATACTTAAACATCGATCGTAAAAATGTTGTGGGGATTCATTTCCTTGGCATAAGTTAACAAGATCGCGATTCAGTGAATTTTCATCCCTCTGATCCGAAAAGTTTTGCACTAATGTTTCTTTCAATGATGCCCAGCAAGTAGCAGCGCAAATGTTGCTTACTTCTAAGGCTTTTCCTTGAAGCTTTCCAAACAAGCCATTAAAGACTATTTGATTTTGGAAATTTTCCGGATCCTCAACTATCAAAAATTGTGTCGCAAAACCTTCGGCAGCTGTGATAAATCTATACAAAGAATCTGTGTTTCCGTCGTATGTCGGCACGACAGAAAGAGCAATGTTAAACACTTGCGTTTTCTCCATATTAGCGATCGTTATATTACAATGTTTTATTATTTATGAAAGTTAAAATTTTAAAGTTTGCCATTCATAAATTTTGTTTGATTACAAACACTATTAGATTAGTATTAACATCTACACTTATTTGTAAACAAAGTCTCGAAATATTAACTTAAATTTGTTCACAATATTCGAGGACAGTTTCTAGGAATTCTGGTTACGAATATTTTTCGATTTTATAAAAATTATCAAAGCGTACTCACAGTACTGCCAATATGTTCTTCATCTTGCTATATTAGTCCCAATGAAGAGAAGTTCGTCCTCAGGGCGTCGCAGCTTCCACAAACTGGATAATCAATTTGGAGAAAAAGGTTCTCGTTGATAAACCGTAGAAACAGTTACCGATTTTCGAAGTTAGAAAAACCGGCTCAACGAACTACTAAGACTGCGCCATTTATGTTAACGGTGGGTTAACGGTCTTGAAAAAACAACTTTTAACTTTAAACTGATTTTTAATTCTTTAAAAATATTATTACATAGGTCTTAATTGAATACGAGTCCACGATGGATTGTCTTCGCGGGCGATGCACGCCTGTGGTCTTATTCCTGAAATGCTGACTCGGCGTCGCCACCCGGCTGCGTGAGGTGTATGATAACAGGTCGCTCGCCATACTAATACAATCCTTCGGGTTTACTCCTTAAAATAATATTAAATCTAAACTTTTACTTAATCTACGTTTCACACGACTTAAAGCTAGGTACGCGCTTTACGGGTATCACTTTACATACACACGTTCACATTCTGGTACAGTTCCCTACACATAACAGGCGCACTCGCGGGTTTTGGTTTGTTGTGTATTCTAAGCGTTTTATTTACACACAAAAGCTGTGAAGCAGAAAGTTGCGGTCCCCTCATAAAATATTACGAACACACATTTTTTTGTGAAATAAAAGGAGCACCTACAGACGACATACATGTAGTATTCAAAAATAATACCCCAGAAAACACTAAACCATATTTTCATTAATTTTAAAACGAACCAAAAAACACAACCGAACATTCAAAGCATCCGCCATTCGACAGAATCCCCTCTCCCCTTCGCTACTTCCATAGACAATTCCAAATAGCCTTTTAATTAAATAAAGTAAAATTCCTACATACATGATTTAGCTCACATGTTTCAGACTATTACACGTGTGTGTTCGTTTCGCTGACGTCGAGTCGTGCGTTCCCAAAGGAAGGAGTACGGATTTTTAACATGAAACTACCGTGAGACGCCATCTAAGTGAAATTTCACTAGGGTGTCAATTATTGGAACTAACTTCTCGATCATTAAGACGTTTACGTTACCGGCCTGTATGCTTTTGCTACGCAAACTACAGTAGCTATGACAGTCAAAAATGGACGAAGCCCCTTACAAAGTAGGAAGAGTGTAAGAAAACCCATTTCCATGGATCAGGTTACGTCCTCATGCTCTATGATGGATTTATTTAGGAAGAACCACAGAATACTAAATAAAAGACATGCCACTTTGGTATGGCGCCTCCATTTCCAAAAACAAATTAATGATTACACCATCTTCAGAGTAAGTATACTTGAATTGAGAAATGGTTTTACACGTCAAAGTGCTTATGACATTGAAATAAGATTGATTTTTGCCTAACCTGTTGTAAAACTTATTTCACTAGACCTTTGACTAGACCTATATCTACGCAACTATTTTCTGTATTTTTCTTCTTTAATGGCGGCCTCTAGGGCTTGTGCCAATGCCAGTAGGTAATATTATAGCTATGTATAACAGATGTCGGATATCCCAAACTGAATAATCCCCCCCCCCCTGTCGGGTTCTTAGCCGTCGGCCAATGGTGTTCCATAAATTCTTGGCCAGTAAATAATTGATCGATGCCCAGGGTGCACCGGCCCGAGCACTGCTTCCCCCCGGACGGATCCAGAAGGGAACCGCAGCTCTTAGGTACACAAGGAGGTAACCCGACCCGCACCCCCTATATTTTTCTTCTATCATGTCATATTGACATATAAGCCATGATTTTGACAAGGTGTCGGTGTCAAAGCTATATTAAAATTGTGATGGAATGTATCTTCTTATGGTCATTTTAAAACATGACCATGGGTAACCCATGACAATGACATTTAGGAACTTGTGCTGGTGGCGCCTCAGTCGTATCTCGTATTTAGGAACTGCCACTGGCACTCTCACTTCCGGCAGACTGAAGAAATCTCTGCCGTCGCAAGAATAAGAGTCAATCACGTTAGTAAACGTTGGTAGTAATCGTGGTGTAGGGGAAAAGCACACGACCCGGAGTGTCGAGGATCCGGGTTCGATTGCCGGGGTTGGCATTTTTCTGGTTTTTTTCTGTGTATTCATGTTTCAGTGAGTTTATAAAAAATATAATTAATCACGTTAGTGTCAATGGCAGGAGTATGAGAAGTGAAATGTTCACGTTTTTACGCTGCTGAGTTCCCTGCTAACTTCCTTGCCTCCCCCTAGAACTCAGTTCAATGTAAAAGAGACAAAAAAGAAGTACATTATCTGTGTATTGTTTGTCTGCGACATACTTTGAGTAAGGTAAAGGATTGTCTTATGTAAATCGCGAGCTATGCAAGGGTCTGTTCGCTAGGTAGATAAAGGGGCTAAATTTAATTCTATTCCGTCGTAAAATTTCGGTAATTAAAAAAAAATCTTTTAGAGGTTGTCCTTTTCTACTTGATCTCGACGGAGAGAGAAACAGAGAGTGAAAAGCCGATTGATTTTTCACCTTTGCATTGTTTGCTCTAGTTATGTGGAAGTCAATGTGGAAAGTAGATTGAAACTTTTGTACTATGTACCTACATTAATTTGATTACGTAATTATTGCACACTGCCTCAATAGTTGCCCTGAATCTTTTTTTTTTAAATAAAATTAATATTTACCCTATCTATACCTATAAAACAGTACCGTGACTGACTGACTGACTGACAGACAATGCACAGCCTAAACCACTGGACCTAGAGACTTACAATTTGGCAAACATATACCTTGACTATCCTAGAGGTACACTAAGAAGGGATTTTTCGAAATTCTTAGCTTATAGCTTTCGAAACTTATTTTGAAATATTTCCCGGGGGCAAAACCGCGGGGCATAAGCTAGTTTACTTATATAGATAAAAGCTATATATATTATAATACATTCTTATATAAAACATCCACGATCCAAGAACAAACGTTTATACAAATGTCTGCCCCGACCGGGGATCGAAACCGGGACGTCAAGCTTTATAGTCAGGTTAGGTTCTCTAACCACTAGGCTATCCGGTCGTTAGAAATAGTACAAGATGGCGCAAGGAACTTAAGCTTTTATTTTTTCACTGTAAGAACCGTCCTATAAAAACAACACTTATTTTATATTACAACCTAAGTAAATTCCACGTACTTAAAACTTTATTAAATGACCTAAACAAGATAAAGTACAAGCCCCATTAAAGCGTTTTCAGGATCTTTCGAGAAAATATCAATTCCCTTTTTCTACAAGAAAGTCTATCGAGTCAAAGGGAATCTGCTCCCTACATTTCCTTAGGCAGAATATTTTATAATATTTGCTAAGAAACACTGGGTATTTATACAAAAAAGACGTTTGTGCCGTGCGTTTCCTGTGACGATACGCCCTTTTAAGTATTTTAGTAAGACATTGTACGTATACAAGAATGAGATTGGCAATTGGAAACAACCAATTTTCGACAATCGGACTCAATTTATTTGGGAATCATGTCTGTGACTGTTTGACGTTAAAAATATGAATGGGGAGTTTGTCACTAAAATTAAACGTGCCTTTTAAAACTCGACGTTTAATTGGGACGGCGAAAAAGTTTTGCGTTGTACTATTTTTAGGTGATATCGCCTTGATATCTATTTCACATCTGTATTACGTAGAATGAACTTGATAATAGTATATTGTTGTCTAGGCCAGGAAGTAGGCAATTGCTGGCTGAGGATTAGATTTAACGGAAGAGTTTGCGAGTCCGTTAAAATAATTCGAAACCAGCAATTGCTGCTCCGGCCGTGGCGAATAAAGTGCTTTTCACAAAAATCAGGAAGGAAAGGAAAAAAAACTGCAATTTCGTCAAAGTTTCATGCGATTTTAGGTAAGGTACGTAAGGTCTAGCAATCGTATTTTAAATTCCGAACGATACGTACCAATGGTTTGTTCGCCGGTTAACGTTGCAGTAGTAACTTTTTTCTTAATTCGGCTGTATAAAAAAAAAGTCTTGAGATTTAATTCTATTATTAGTGTTAATACACAAAAAAACTAGACAGACAATAATAAAATTTGTAGGCAACATTCTTGTCTAATTTACTGCTCCAGCAATGTTTCAATCTTTCTTTTAATTTTCTAGTACATCTACCTCAGTATGCATTATTTTAACCTTCATTAAAAAGTCCTCTACGCTACGAGCAAACATCGCACTCGAAACACATATTATTTCATTGCAAACGTCCGGCACAGGCGTTGTGTAATGGGTCCACCTTTAAACACAAAACTACAGTAGGTAATGCAAATAATATTTAACCTTGACTCCCTTGTACGAAACTGCATAAAATGAAGGCGCATTATTATTAACTCTACAAATTCCTCTGTTCCAAGCTCTTTGCAGATATCAAGGTTCCCTATCCCTAACATCTCCCTGTAGATGACAATACAACTACCTACGTAATAGACTTTTTTCTATAACAAGAGAATTGAGACTCATATTTGCTTACGGCGTCTAAGTGGCCAGTTACAGTTTTCGCTCAAATTATGGAGCAGTTTTTATGTCACGAACACCTTAAGTTGGCGATTGGCTGTAGCTGTTGTCTAAGCTCGGTTCTAAATTTAAAATTATGGAGCAGTTTTTATGTCACGAACACCTTAAGTTGGCGATTGGCTGGAGCTGTTGTCTAAGCTCGGTTCTAAATTTAAAATTATGGAGCAGTTTTTATGTCACGAACACCTTAAGTTGGCGATTGGCTGGAGCTGTTGTCTAAGATCGGTTCTAAATTTAAAATTTGCACCTGACAGAGCACGGCCTTGGTGTTGTTTACTTGTACTGCCAGGCGGCAAGGATCATGGCTGTGTTGGGACTCGCCCTAGCCCCTATTTCACCATCTTTGCAACTGACAGTTTTCATCATCATCATCATCAGCCTATTTACGTCCCACTGCTGGGCACAGGCCTCCTCTCAGAATGAGAGAGCTTGAGCTATAGTTCCCACGCGGGCCCAGTGCGGATTGGGAACTTCACACACACCATTGAATTGCTTCGCAAGAGTGTGCAGGTTTCCTCACGATGTTTTCCTTCACCGAAACGCTCATGATAAATTACAAATGTAATTTCGGACATGAATTCCGAAAAACTCAGATGTGCGAGCCGGGGTTTGAACCCACGACCCTCTGCTTCAGAGGCGATAGGTCAAACCACTAGGCTATCACGGCTTTTTGTCAGTTTGTCAGTTTTGTGTGTTTGTCGGATTGTCAGTTTTACAAGGATGCATTTCTTTGACAATATGAAGCGCGCTAAAACAAAAGCACTTTAAGTCAGCAGTTGACACCGAATTGTCGTTGAAAACTGACAATTGTAAAGTTGGTGAAATAGCGGCTGGGGTGTTACTCTCTAACTAAAGTGCCAGCGTTGCGTTTAAGGCTGAAACAGTCGTGCGCTGTCTAAACTATTGAAACAACACAGTTGGACGCTGTGACTACCCCCTGGCATACTGTGACTTGTCTCTCATTCCCATTCAGTGTCCTAACATAATACGTGACTAGGAATACACGCCGGGTATCGCGCGTTTCGCTGGGATCGAAGATATTGACGAGACATCCCTTAAATCTCGGCTTTTACTGTGCCTTTCTTCCATTTTGAGGCAGTGGGTCATGTCGAGACACGTGGGGCGAAGGCGTCATTATAAAGGGTCACAGAAAGCTGAGAATGTAATTTTTTGGTGTATCTGATAGCACGGACTACTGTACATACGCACTGGCCTCCACCAGGGGGGCTAGCACGCGTGCCATTTTGTCGCTTGTCGGTCAGTGCGTCCTTCACTGATTCCGTCACTATGAAAGAGACGCACTGCGCCACAAGCGACAAAATGGCGTGCCGTGCTACATGTGCTGATCGAGCCAAAAGAAGCTAAATACCTACCTACCTTTTAAGAGTTTTGTCGTATTTTCAAACCGCCATAGCTTCGATCTCGTTAATGCCAGAAAGCTGAGGTTTTCAGGAAAACATGTGCTTAACAGACTTATCAACATTTTACTTTCTATAAACGTAAATTGTGCGTTAAATCCGTCCGTCACGGTGATTCCAAAACCGTCTGGGTAAAAAAGGTTGCACATAATATCCATTCCGATGTTGTAAATGTGATATAGTCGTCCCACGATAACTCTGCAACGAACTGACAACAGTAGAAATCCAAAGTTTGTTTATGGCAACACTGATTTATAATCAAACAACACGTTTCGAACTTTTGATTAATGAAATTGATGTACATTTACAATGACATTAAATCTAAAGCTAAAACTAAACTAAATCTAAATAAGGCCCCCGTGACATGGTGCCCAAAAGGCTGGCAGCGTTGCCTCGCTGAACAGCGATGCTGATTCTTTGAGAGAGAAAACTGCCCGCCCTTTGGTCACAAAGCTGCATCGACTAAGCGCTTTTGCAACTCTGAAATAAATAAACTTTTGATTAGGTAGATTAAACAGGTCATCGTTCATTCACCATCCACCATCGAAATAACTCTCATATTTCGTTTTCTAGATTTTTTTCACCGTACAACGGCAAAGCCTACTAAACACTGGCAAAATTGTCCTCCAATGGACAGAGCCATATTAAGAAAAAAAACAGCAACTTTTGATTGCTACTATCATTATTATTTTTAATTAAAGAAATGTCTGAGTGACATGAAAAAAGCATTACCACAGCGTGATTTTTCTGGGTTGCCAATTAATATCTTATGCAGAATTATCGTGGGACGATTATAGTAACTCTAATCTATCTCGTTGCTTCTTTTTCACGATCGCTGAGATTGCGGTAAGAAGGGTTTTCCGCCTATGCTCAAAAGTGCGATTCGTCAAAATACTCTTTTTGTCAAAGGTGCCTTTGGTCAAACTGTGTTTGGTCAAAAGTGCGATTCGTCAAAATAACCTTTTTGTTCGCACGTTTGACCGTAGGCGGAAAACCCTAAAACGCTGACGATTTTACAAACCGAGCTCAAGACAATGACGACATTAAACGGCGAAACCATTTCCCAAAATATCGCAACCGCGTCACGTCCAACTAAACGCAAATCGATAGGCCTTCTATTAGGGAGATTGATCGAGGAGTCAAGAATTGTGATGTATCGCCTCGGAGATTAATTGTTACTAGTTAATTGATTTAGCGGTCGCTCTTAATACAATTTGTATTGTGGGAGTAACTGTAAAGGGCGAAGCGTTGGTGTTTTGAGGTTTCCGAATCAATTTAAAGTTGGGACAAGACTCAAGGGTACCACTGGGGACAGAAGAGCTGACAGCTTCGCACAACGTATTAGCTTTGCCATACAGCGAGGAAATGCTATTATTCTAAATTCAAAACACGTCAGCGTAGGTATATAATGTACAGGTGTTGGTGATAATTAGGTCTATGTGGCATGTGTTCATCTACGCGGAGTGGAGGCGAAGGTACTGTATGAAAACGTACAATTGTCGGACACGTAGCTTCGTTGTTTTGTTTAAATTCACAAATATGGACCCCTGCTTACTTGTGACGCTGACTGCACACACGAGCAGCATTCATTGCGATGTATTGGAGTTAGCTATTAGTCTTAACTGATCAACCGGGCGCCGCAATGTACTTAACACCACTTGCACGATCTCTTACACGTATGAACTATTCTTAACTTCCCATGGCCATATCTGTCACCCTCGTTCCGCTACGTCGTAGTTCCACGACCCAAAAACCTCATTCAAATTACCAAACGCCGACCAACTTCGGAACAAATTACTTCGCGTAATCCTTCGTGCCATTGCAGTTTGTATCGACTTGGCCCGAATATCGATTCGGAGTTTTTCGCGGCTGGGGTTCCGTGAGAAGGTTAAGACGGTCCATGGACTAACTGCTTCTTCTTTGTTACAATGTTGAAACAGTGATGGTCTTGGGCATGAGGTATTTCACTTGTACTATTATGTATTCTGTGGTATTTCAGTACTTTGTAACTCGCCTCACAATCCGTTGATATTCGTCTCAGCACAGTAGCACGGTGCGCCATTTTGTCGCTTGTCGCGCAGTGCGTCCCTTTCATAGTGATGGAATCAGTGAAGGACGCACTGAGCGACAAGCGACAAAATGGCGCGCGTGCTAGCTCCCCGGATCGTTTGATTATTTTGTATCTTGAACCTTAAGAAGTCTTTCATAGGACATATAGCATTGTGGCAAGGACATCGACAGCTTGCAAGAAGCCCGAAGCTAAGAGGCGTTCGTTTACGCGTAATAGTAGGATAGGACAGGATTAGATTTAAAGCGTTTTTAGGATAGGGCGATCCCACCTGCGGACTGTGCATACCTAGACTCATGTATAAGCGTTAGTTATTTAGGTTTTAGATGCCAGTTTTGTTTGGTCACCTGCAAAATCCCTGAAGAACGAGATCACTGATGATCTTACATAGGACTGCTCTGCTTAGAACAAAATTATCACCGTCATCGCCAAATGCCTAAAAACCATGGACATTTAAAACCTTCAACGTGCGGAACTCTCGCCCGTCACGTCACGTCGTTTATAGCTTTACTTTTACCGTAAAAACGCGATCGATCTATTTTTCTTTCTTTTATCGAGCAGACATTGGCAAGCCAGTATGCCGTGCTGGGCTGTGTTTGGCGGAGTTTTGTGGTAACTGTCTGAAAACTGCTTGTTTGAGTGTTCCTTTGAGGGTTTGCGGTTTGTGAGTTTTAATTTTGAACACTAATAGCGTGACGACGCGTCTGTGGAAGCGTAGGCCACTGTCATCGTAGTGGAATTTTGCGTTAACTGTTTATATGTCTTAAAAATTCAAGCTTGATATGTATCCCGGATTTACCCTTGTAAGAAAAATTGGGTAAGTTGTATTACATTGCGGAGCTTGCACAACTACTTCCAACTAGACTGGTTCGTTTCACGCAATGTAATGCAACTGACATATTTTTTCTAACCGGTGTAACTTCGGGGATACGTGAACATAGCATCGAAACTGCAGAAATCTTCAGAAGACAAGGTAAGTTCAGATCATGAATGAATAACCGTAGTTACTAACTAGCATAGTGACTAGAAAATTGTACTCTGAATAATGTAACTAGCCCAGTTTGCTTAAGCCTGCAAGAAGAGGTCAACCTCGGAATGAAACGGAATAAACTGAACTTGTATAAAACTTTATTTTGGCTTATGACCCGCAATTGGCCGGTTTTTTAACCGACTTCAAAAAAGAGGAGTTTCTCAATTCGTCGGAATGTTTTTTTTAGGATTCCGTACCTCAAAAGGAAAAAACGGAACCCTTATAGGATCACTTTGTTGTCCGTCAGTCTGTCTGTCTGTTTTTCTCTGGAACGCGTGGAGGTAGCATGCTGAAATTAGTATCAAATACTCAAGCAGGCTTGAGCCTGCGGTCCCTTAAAGCCGTGAAAAAATCAACCTTCTAAGTCAACGCAATCAAAAGATACAGTCATTAAAAAATCACACAAATTGCCGATTTCCAAAAACCTAAAGGGTACTTCCAGATGTCCTAGAAGCTTGAAATTTGGTATGAAGGTAGCTTTTACAGCACAACCACTCCGAAAAGTCTCAGAATCTTAATTTTTTGTCTGTCTGTAGATTTCGCAGACCAATATAAGTTGACCCCACACTGCTACATTTTGCTCAAGAGCAGGGCTCTGCTAACACTGGACTTCTTAAAACACTGGGGAAAAGCGTTAAAATCTTTCTACGGAACCCTCGTGAGCGAGTCCGACTCTCACTTGGCCGGTTTTTATTTCTACTAATCCACTTCACGTCATATTAACAAAATAATTTATTGAATCAGGCGTTACTTTGCAAAGTAATTGTTTTTTAGTTCATATTAACAAAACCCAACCCACTTCCAGAACCATTTATTATCACAATTAGTTCAAAACGAAATGTTCCAGTTCCAGCCCCGGAAAAGTGAACAGAACAATAGGAAGTGAGCAGTGTAATCAGGAATTACGGGAGCGACACCGACTTTGCTTAGCAATCAACGCATTTCATCTCCACTGTAGGGTGTCCAGGAATCTGGCTCAATCAGGACTGTTCTGGTCGCCATTTTGTAGCTTGTGACTTGTGTTTATTGACCCCCGACGAAAAAGAGGGGTGTTATAAGTTTGACCTGTGTATTTGTGTTTCTGTGTATCCGTGTATCTGTGTTTCTGTGTAGCTGTGTGTCTGTGTGTCTATATATCTGTGTATCTGTCTGTGGTATCACAGCTCCTAAGCGGATATATCGATTTCGATGCAGTTTTTTTAAATCGAAAACTACAATCGAGATGGTTCTTAGCTAAGTTTCATTAAAATTGGTTTACCAGTTGTAGCAAAAAATAGCCTAATTCACTACTGAGTTACAAAAGCGCTTAGTTGATGCAACTTGTGACCAAAGGGCTGGCAGTTTTCTCTCTCAAAGAATCAGCATCGCTATTCAGCGAGGCAACGCTGCCAGCCTTTTGGGCACTATGCCACGGGGGCCTTATTTAGATTTAATTTAGTTTTAAGTTGTAGTTTATTTAGTTTAAGCTTAGATTTAATGTCATTGTAAATTGCTTTTATTATGTAAATAAAGTTATCATTCACTATGAACTAAAACAACTAATTTGCTCACCCCCGAACACACGTGTAAAATAGCTACGTCTATACCTACGATAAAGGCCAATATGACGTTTTACTAATGTGACTTTGATGGAGGCCTTTTTTCGTTCAAACCATAGCCCACTAAATATCTGTAACACTGCACGCCGTCAAAAATTGCTCAGAGAAAGTAATAAGTATAGCTACCACCATGACCATTAATAGTTCAAAACGGCTGGCATGATTTATGTTGAAAATGATAAATTAAACTGGCTGATTCATTGATTTGTATTTTTGTCGTCAAATAGGTCAAAAAACATAGTCAACATAATTTTCAAAGTTCCTTCTACATTGACGTCAAAAATAAATAGGTACTTCCCTTGATATTCAATACTGTTCCTCATTAAAACAGGTTTACAAAATGATACCTTTTTTCTTTGGGCAGTGGCATAAAAATTGGTGAGACTGTCCTGTCAGATGTAACACGAACTCATAGCCACCAACGAGGTAGAATCGGAACATAGCAGGTGTTACTCTGATTAAACAACCGAGTCGACCACTCCGTCGTATTAATTAGATCCGTATTAATTGGCTAATCACGCATATTAGCTGAATAGATAGGTACGTATTAAGGACGATAAAACCAAGAGGACTGCCAATGGCTATACAATGTCGCGTTCCTGTAAAATAATGAGCCTGCTGTAGCTAGTTTCACTATAGAGAGGTCTCTGTACCATTAATTTTGTATGACACTTAGACCTCTGGATAACACAATAGCGCCATCTATGAATTGAAAGAAAAAAACGAATTTAGATGGCGCTATTGTATTAGCCAGAGGTCTAAATGTCATACCAAATGAATGGTACAGAGACCCCTCCGTAGTAAAACTAGCTACAGCAGGCTTATTATTTCAAAGGAACGCGACATTGTATAGACACTGGCAGTCCTCTTGGTTTTATGGTCCTTGGTTGCTTAGGAACTATTGCTGCCTTACACAATTTTTTTGAGCTTAGCCAAATGTATGATGTACGAGAAGGGCGTTAAGCCTCCAACTTCTGTCCAGCAGTGGGACAAACGATCAAGCAATAAATAAATATACCCAAACCTTAGAGTCGTTTCATCACATTACAAGGTCCCGCGGAAGGGGAAAAAGGGCTTCCGTGGGGAAAGTTTCCCGCATTTAGTGGCCCGGCCACAGACATACTACCACCTGGCACCTTTAATCTTAATACGTAGCGATAAAGACGATAAGCACTGTGTCAATAGTAGTTCGGCTGGTAGCTTTCCTTGACCTGGTCGGGCATGCAACCTTCATTCACCGTTCAATCACTGTAACATTCTGGTCTTAAATGTCCCTTTCCTAAAATGTCCATAATTGCTTTAAACAGCGATTTCCTAAAATGGCCAATTGCCCTAAATGTTGATTTCCCAAAATGTAAATTTGCTTGAAATAGCTTTTTCCTGAATTGCTGATTTCCTCGAAATGTCCTCACTAATTTAAATTACTGTAAATTCGATTAATATTGCTCTGATAACAGTGGTAAAGGTTGATAAACTTTATAACAATAACCGACCTATTTTCACGTGACTATTGTTGTAATGTCATGTGTGTTATGGTCATAGTCTGTCGTCAATGCCAGACAACGTAAACAAAATCGTGTTATGATTAAAACGTCAGCTTTCATATAAATTATACAATAGGTATTTTATAACACTTTTTTGTAACATTTATACCTACAATCACGCGTAACTTTTCTTAAAAGACCGTGGGCCTATTTATTTTCTCTTCATAAACTTGCGTTGGTGAATTCTTGAGAAAGTTCATTTGTAAGGTCAGTACAGTACCAAGTAAAAAGCAAGTAAGTATACGATTTTTAAACTTCCATATTACTAGCTATTGCCCGCAACATCGTCTGCACAGAATTCGTTTATCGCTGTCCCGTGAAAACTATGATTTTCCGGGATAAAAAGTAGCTTATTTTTTCCTCAATGTCCAAACTACGTTCTTGCCAAATTTCGTTAACATCAGTTCAGCGGTTTTACCGTGATGAGGTAAAGAAACAGACAGAAAGAAGTTATATTTACAAATATCAGTTTTGATGTTCATACTACTTACTAACTCCATTCTTGAGTGAATAGTTCTCAAATGCAGATAATTGTTCAGGAGCTTGTGCTATCTTGATTAGAGTATTCTTGTCACAGTCTTGACTATATTCTCAGCTCATTCTTGCTGACCGATTCAGCGGCACTGCCTTGTTTTCTAGTCTAGCAACTTTGCTGTCCCAAAAATTCCTGTTAAAATACTACAAGGTGGAAATAAGACATAATAAGAACGGGACATTGACCGCGATTACTTTATAGGTTTGATGAGTTCCCGATATTTTGACGCAGTTACAATAGTTACATGCATCATGATCACGGGTAGCTGTCGGGCGCATGTGACTGGTAAATAATTTTAAAACTGTATCTGGTGGAAATATCATGATCATGGGACAATTGACTCCAATTGACCTAATCTCAAACTAGGTAAAGCCTGTACCATGGGTACTAGACAACGGATAATCATACTTAAATAGATAAATACAAACTTATTCATATGTTAAACATCTAAGACCCGAGAACATTAACATTCATATTCATCATACAAACATCTGCCACGACCGGAGATCGAACCCGGGACCTCGAGGTTCATAGTCAGAGTCTCTAACCACTAGGCTATTCGGTCGTCAATATCCAAGTGCATAATTGCATTCATGACACGAATATCTCCCCGACCGCGGATCGAACCCGGAGCCTTAAGCTTCGTATTATTCATTGCCAACAGATAATCAGCCATGGCGAAGATGACGGAAGCCGAGATTCTGGCCAAAATGAAGATACTGGAAGACCGCATTAAGGCACCTTCGATCTGGGGCCGCGTGCCCTGCGGGGTCAGGTTTGAAGACCTCCAGGAGAAGCGGTACGAAGACACCGTGAGACTGCTGAAAAAACACTATCTGCCTGAAGAGGTGAGCCCAACACCGAATACTTTCTTTAACACTTCCACTGCCAGCAGCGGGTGTAGCGGCACAGACTATCGCGAGTCAAAATTCCTCTAGGATATCTAGTGTCGGTCGAGTGGGGTCAATCTGTCATTATCTACCAATGAGAGGCAAGCTACTGGTCTATGATTGGTGGAAAATGACAGACTTCACTCGTTTATCCGCTTAGGATTGGGAGATAAGATTTTACTATTCTTATGGCTTACGATGCCGCAGACACACAGATACATAAATACACAGTTACACACATACTTATAACACTCCTCTTTTTGCGTCGGGGGTTAAAAACAACAAAGAATCGGCTTCCACCTTTCTAAGCGTAAAATTAAAGCGCCTCTTGCATCTGCCTCCGACATTGGACACTTAATTAGCGAACTGACAGAGAGAGAAGATGAATTTTTAAATTTAAATTTACTTAATTAAGATATTTTGCGCCACGGGGAAACTGACCGGAAAACAATCGCTGGGCCGGGGTGCAGCGAGGCGCGGCGCGTCTGTTGGCGATATGAACAATAAACATGGCAACTGTTTTAGTGAAATATAACGGATCATTCACGTATATAAGTCGAGTTTAGCCTGACATGTTTGCCGCGCAGTGTTGAGTTGCGCTAGCAGAGTTGCGGCGCGCAGTGTGCGTCTCGTTGCCGCTGGGTCGTGCGCTCCCAGAGGAAGGACTACGAATTAGTCCGAAACATATCGGGCTAAACTCGACTTACATACGTGAGTGATCCGTTTCATTTCACTATGATTTAGTCTCACGGTTGTTTCATGTTAAAAACGGCAACAATTATTTCACACTTGTTTCTAAAAACTGTAATTTTTTCCTTCTTTTTTAGGGTTCCCGTACCTCAAAAGGAAAAAACGGAACCCTTATAGGATCACTTTGTTGTCCGTTTGCCTGTCTGTTTGTCTGTCAGTAACGCGTGGAGGTAGCAGGCTGAAATTACCATCAAATATTCAAGCCTGCAGTCCCTTGAAGCTGTGAAAAAATCAAACTTCTAAGTCAACGCAATCAAAAATTATTTGTATGGAAACAACCTTTTTAATTATTGTATGTAATTAAAAAGGTTGTTTCCATACAAAAATTAGAGTACCCTGAAAACCTAAAAGGTACTTCCAAAATCTTAAATTTTTATGTCTGTCTGCATATTTCCCAGACCAATATAAAATGACCCCACACTGCGTACAATTTGCTTACGAACATTGCTCTGCTAATACTGGACAAATTAAAACACTGGGGAAAAGCGTTAAAATCTTTTTACGGAACCCTCATGCGCGAGTCCGACTCGCACTTGGCCGGTTTTTTTACCGTTGAATGCACTAGACGCTCAGCATAGTCGCTACAACTCGCGCCCGCGCGCCTCTCTTAAGAATACTCGACAAATCTTTGAGATTCTTTTTTTAATAAACCACTTTTGGAGTTTATCCAAGGGACATAGCTTTTCAATTCCCGTCCAATCCCCAAGTTTCGTTTCAACTGGATAATTAGATTAATTCTACGAGATGGCTTTGAGCAATTAGAATTACTTGTGTGTTTGAGTCACGGTCATCCGCCTGCGAGGCGGACGAGTACCGATTGTTAAACCGTGACTTTTGTATAGCAGTTTATTTTATTTATAATCTGATAGATGTCGTTGTATCGTTTTTGTGTAATGCTGAATCGCGCTATCGAGATTTTTCTAGCTGCCTATTTATAGTGGCTGCCAATTTTGATCTATTGTACCTAGTCATTCTCTAAGCAACCGGGACATGGTTTACTTACATCCATGTGTTCAATATTGGAATTCGAATACCGATAACGTTTATAGGACTTTGTCGCTGTAAATGATTGTGATACATGTGAAGTGTGTGTGTGTGTGTGTGTGTGATGATTGTGATAGTTTAGTACATTTGTTGCAATGTTGCCATCTAAATAATCTAATAAGGTCAACTTTCGACAGACTCTAGTCGCAATCACACTTAGTTGTAACGTTTGATGTGTTTCTAGATAACATACAGATCAGTGAAGATAGCGGACGACAAAGAAGGAACTGATGAGTTTACCCACAATCTGAGGATATGGATGAAAGACAAGATGTCAATAGCCGCGGTGAAGGAAGGAACGGACAAGCTGGTCGGCTGTCTGATCATGAGGATACAGGAGAAGCGTATGTACTAATATTATCTATACAATACAATACAAAACTCGTCATCGAACACCACAAAAAAAAAACAGGAAGTAACAGAAAAATACCAGTAACAATAGACAGTCGTATCGCTGCAGAGCTACCTCTACCAGATAGCCATAGGTTTGTTGTTGATTGTTGAACTTTGAAAAGAAAATGTCGGCGGTTTCTCAACTTTTTATTACTCGAATACACTTCACACACACTATAAAACTAAAAGGCTTATTTATGTCATTTCCCTATAAAAATATTTAACTAATTTGACATTGGTTTCGTCCATTGCATTGGTGTCAGCTTTCGTCTTCAGCAGGCAGTTCATCGACATAGCTCAAAGAATTAGCAGGCTGAAGTGGAATGGGCCGGCCATTATCTCACGAAGAACCGACAACCGTTGAGGTAAACGTGTACAGTCAGCGGCAGATGTAGCTAAGCAACCGAAGCGGTCACAATGATCTGCACAAGCTCTTATGTCTATAACAATAGAGCCTTGCTTTGTGAATGCGTCAGTTGCTTAGCTACTTCTGCTGCTGACTGTACCTGAGTTGAGACCGCGACTCTGCAAACGAAGTGTAGGACGCTCTCCGGCCAGGTAGGATGACGATATGCGAAAGACTGCAGGCCGATGCTGGATGCGGCAAGCTGAAGACAGGGCGCTATTAGGGGAGGCCTATGTCCAGCAGTGGACTAGAATAGGCTGATGATGCATATGAGGCAGTAATGCTGGTAGCACACGCTGAGTCGGCGCTTTTTCGCGGCTATGCCGTGACAAATTTCCGTATGTATATAGCTTGTAAGATATGTACTTGTTTTACTGTATTTGTTATAGTATTGGTTGTCGAGTAATGTTTTTCATCTATCAGTCTATGATGATGACGATGATGAGGCAGTTCATGCTACTCTTCAACAGGACTGACAACTGATCCATTTACAACACAACTTTATAACGCAACTTTTTCACGTATTTGCTCAAGGGCTAACAAACGTTGTTAAACGGCCAAATTTAACTGACCGTGCACACCGTTCCTCTCACCTCTCCTCGTGCCTAAATCTCCGTGCGAGGATAAATCAATCGTTCCACATGCCGGTTCGCACAGGGCCGCGGAACCCCGCCTGATGTAGGTCAGTTCCATAGACAGACTGTAGAGATAGACTAACAGCCGTTCCCAATTTTTTTTATGCGACAAGGAAGGCAAACGAGCAAATGGGCCACCTGGGTCGTGTTTTATAAAGCTACAAGTTGTAATTTACAAGCGGAAGTCTCTTTCCAACAAAAGGTGATAGAATGAGACTTCCGCTTGTAAATTGTAACTTGTAGCTTTATAAAACACGGTACTGATGGTAAGTGATCGCTGCCCAAAAACACCCGCAACCCCGAGGGGGTCTGCAGATGAGTTGCCAACCTTGTAATTAGACTAACAGCCGTTCCCAATTTTTTTTTATACGACGAGGAAGGCAAACTAGCAGTGGGTCACCGGATGGTAAGTGAGCACCACTGTCGATAGACACCCGCAACCCCAGGGGTTTGCAGATGCCTTGCCAACCTGGAGAGCTAAGATGAAATGCCTTTTGTGCCCGTAGTTACACCGGCTGTCTTACTCTCCAAGTCTCCACACCGGAAGACAACAGTGCAAGCACTGCTGCTTAGCGGCAGGATTACCGAGTAAGACGGTGGCAGTGATCCGGACGGACCTCGCACAAGGTCCTACCCCCGTTTTCTCGTGGTCCCATTGACTCGTCCCATCAATGGGACTACGAAGGGAGATTTGTTTCTCGGAGTCCCAATAATAAAATTTAACTTCCTGTAGTAATTTAAATGTAATGTAATTTTGGGTGACGGCGGCGGCGGCCTGTCAATTGCGACAGGATTCTGGCATCTGCGGTGGTACGTGGATATATTTCTCTTACTGTACATACATATACAGGAGGTTTGAGTTCATTTCAATAAAACTGAATGGGACTACGAGAAACAAGTCTCCCTCGTGGTCCCATTGATGGGACGAATCAATGGGACCATGAGAAACAAGTCTCCCTCGTGGTCCCATTGATGAGACGAATCAATGGGACCACGAAAAAACGGGGGGTCCTACAACTCGCAATAAAATATTCTATCTATCCCTTGTTTCGATCTACTGACGATAAAACATCTATCTATCTTTAATTTTGCCGTCTTACTATCGGTAGGCAATCCAACCTCTTCCATGGGAGGATGGTGGACCATCTACAGATAGGAAATTGTTGGATTTTATATTTATTTAATTCGTCAGCAGATGAAAATATTCTGCGGGCGGTAGGACTTTGTGCAAGGTCCGTCCGGATAGCTATCACCATCTTACTCGCTAATCCTGCCGCTAAGCAGCAGTGCTTGCACTGTTGTGTTCCGGTGTGGAGAGTAAGACAGCCGGTGTAATTACGGGCACAAGAGGCATTTCATCTTAGCTCTCTAGGTTGGCAACGCATCTGTAAAACCTCCGGGGTTGTGCGTGTCTATGGGCAGTGGTGATCACTTACGATCATGTGACCCACTTGCTCATTTGCCTTCCTCGTCGTATAAAAAAATATGTATTCATTAAATCGTAGTCGTTTTTTTATTAAAAAACTTCACAAGGTTGTTCATCGAGACTTGCTTAGTCAGTCTTATTATCTGACACCATGGAGTTTTTCTAGTTTTATGTGTTCTCGTGTTTTAGTCAGAATTTAAAGTTCAATAATCTTTAACGTGAAAACCGTAAGAGTTAAAAAAACTTGAATTAAACAAGCTTTCGATTAAAAAAACAGCATTGAAATCGGTCCATCCGTTTGGAAGATATGATGCCACAGACAGATATACAGATACACAGACACACAGATACACAGGTCACACTTGTACACCCCTCTTTTTCGTCGGGGGTTGACAAAAAATCACCACTGAGATAACTCTCTTTACGTCCAAAGTTACAGGTCGGGTCAACACGAGCACTATTTGGCATGACAAGAACTCAAAGCAAAAGTCTGTTTAAACATATTAAAGTAGGCACTTACGTTTTCTATCTCAATAGTATGTCTGTGGCCGAGCCACTAAATGCGGGAAACTTTCCCCACGGAAGCCCTTTTTCCCCTTCCGCGGGACCTTGTAATGTGATGAAACGACTCTAAGGTTTGGGTATATTTATTTATTGCTTGATCGTTTGTCCCACTGCTGGACAGAAGTTGGAGGCTTAACGCCCTTCTCGTACATCATACATTTGGCTAAGCTCAAAAAAATTGTGTAAGGCAGCAATAGTTCCTAAGCAACCAAGGACCATAAAACCAAGAGGACTGCCAGAGTCTATACAATGTCGCGTTCCATTGAAATAATAAGCCTGCTGTAGCTAGTTTTACTACAGAGGGGTCTCTGTGCCAATCATTTGGTATGACATTTAGACCTCTGGCTAACACAATAGCGCTATCTAAATTCGTTTTTCTTTCAGTTCATAGATAGCGCTATTGTGTTAGCCAGAGGTCTAAATGTCATACAAAATTAATGGTACAGAGACCTCTCTATAGTGAAACTAGCTACAGCAGGCTCATTATTTTACAGGAACGTGACATTGTATAGCCACAATGATCTAATGATCTAAGCACGGCTCTATTGTTATAGACATAAGAGCTTGTGCATTTCATTGAATATATAAAAAGGTTCAAACAATTTTAATGAAACTTATATAGCAAATAGCAAAAATAATTTCAAACAGAGACACACAGATGCAGACTAACCCGAAGTCCATGGTGTTGGTAAGTTAATGGTGTTGGTAAGTTAATGGTGTTGGTAAGTTAATGGTCGGAGATTAAAAAATATCAATTTTACTTGCTGGACACCTCGTTAACTACGCAGTTTAGCAGTTAAGTGCTAAGCTGCATATTCTAGATACTTAAAGACTAGAGTGATCAAAATCTACGATATTTTAAGCGAGTACACTTCGCCCTTCAAGCGGCTGTAAACCTCGCCCTTCCCTACTAAACCTTCGGTGTATGCGGTACATCAAATTACTAACAAAACTACTCAGAACCATCTTAAACCATTTAGGGAAGGGGCGTCTCCGTTGTTCCCACGTCCCTTTTCACGCATCCTCAGAAGAGTAATTTATACTTCAAGACGGAATGCCACCCGCAGATGTGGCTCGACTTAATTCAGTTTTCGATTGAAATAAATTTAATTTCGCACAAATTGTCGGAGAATTATTTTAAATTTATGCAAATTATTCGGTAACTTGGTTTCTTATTTCTATTATGGAGGCTCAAGAGCTATTGCCGCTGTACTGGAAAGGTTATTATTCTGCCCTAGTTATTTTACGTTCTGTCGCCAAATAAATAAATATCATGGGACAATTGACACCACAATTGACCTACTCCCAAACTAGGCAAAGCCTGTACTATGGGTACTAGACAACGGATAAACATACTTATATAGATACATACATACTTAAATCATATTAAACATCCAAGACCCCAGATCAGACATTCGTATTCATCATACAAACATCTGCCCCGACCGGGGATCAAACCCGGGACCTCAAACTTCGTAGTCAGGGTCTCTAACCGTTAGGCTATTCGGTCGTCTAATGAGAGTTATTTGCATTTACCAATCAATATTCAATTCTTATCTTATCACACTAGCGATTTGCGAGCGAGTGCTTCATACTAATATCGCTCGCGGCGAACACGTTGCGTGATCGCCTCAATACAAAACTCGCTCGCAAATCGTCATTGCAGTTTGATAATGATAAGACTGTTAGAGTTACTTAGTTTACCCTTAAGAAGAAAGTCAGTCGCCAACGTAAGTGACGATTTCGTAAACTTTTCGTTTATTAACGACCGGATATTCTAGTAGTTCTGACTATAAAGCTTGAGGTCCCGGTTTTTGATCCCAAGTCGGGACAGTTGTTTGTGTGATGAATACGAATGTTTTTTCTCGGGTCTTGGATGTCTAATATGTATTTAAGTATGTATTTATCTATGTTTATCCCTTGTACTATACCTTTGACCTAGATTGGGACTAGATGAATTAGTCTCAATTGCCCCATGATAATATTTATTTATTTTTGTATTTTATATTTTATAATGGCGGGGTTGAATCCAGGATTGGCCATTGGGCTTGGAAATTTAATTGGTGGAGTGCAGTGGTAGAGTAGGCTCTTAAAAACCTAAATGTGACAACTTCAATGCATATTGAGAAATTAGGGGTTGCTATTCGAATGCCTTTACATGCGTTTGTACATTTTCTAATGTAGCAGTTCTAATGATGCTAAACAACTAACAAAACCAAATAAATCCAATTTGCTGATTTTGTTTTTACATAACCTACCGTGAGCGTTAGCTCAGTCACAGCGAAATATTCAGAGAAAGGACTACGAATCAGCCCGAATCATGCGACTTAAGAATAAGAATATTTACTTACAACTGGACCTATATACGCGAGTGACAATCCGTTTATATCACCACAAACCTCACCTCAAATTCGGTACGATCAGCGTCACAAGCGGCTTGACACTTTGGTACCCCGTCACAATAAGACACAATACGCTAAGACACGTCTCAATAAGGCCTGGCCCCTATTTCGCCATCTTTGCTATTGTCAGTTTTATATGACAATTCGAACTACATTTCTTTGACAATATGAAGCTCGCTAAAACAAAAGCTTTACAAGTCAGCGGTTGACACCGAATTGTCATTGAAAACTGACAATTGTAAAGATGGTGACATAGGGGCATGTAGAGCGAGTACGGAGGATAATGGTTTTCCCTTACTTAGTTCCTTTTTACGCTTAAATACCTTCACAACCTGTAAAATAACGTTTTTCATTACCCAATTTTAATGAGTAATTATTCCGTAACACAGCCCTTAATTATAATCACAATATGGCTAAATTAACCGATGTAACGTTATTGCGCGCGCTGATCAAATATTAAAGTTAACAGTTGCGGTGTGATGGGGAGGAATTCATGTGCTACCTATGTTCATTTTCATTATAGTCAAAATCGGAACCAGAGCGTCTAGTGTAATCAACGACCAAAAAAACGTCTCGATCGCATTTTCGTTCACGTCGGAATTACTATGGGCAAATTGGCCCACTAGTGCACTTATCGACAGCAAACAATTCTCATACTATTTGCCACTTTAACGCAAACTCGTTTGAGACTTTTTTTCTTTCGCCCCCGAAGTAAGGAACCCCATCACGGCAGATCACAAGTCCAAATTATCTCGCATAACTCTAAAGAAGAATTACACGGTCCCTAAGTAGGTACCCTCACCTCTTCTCACTGATGGGGCATCACCGTTCCCTGCCGTCGGGCCGCACTACTTGGAATCCAATTTACGTACGGGCGACGGTGGCCCAAGGAACGGGTGACAGGCGGTACGGGCCACGTATTTGTAAAAAAAATTTTTTTACAAAAAAACTGACCAGCGTTTGACTCTTCTTCTCTCCCAGCTGATTGAAAGTGCAGACGAGGCCAGTGTAACTTGGTCAATAGCAGCTTATTTACTCTAGCACTGAAGATACTCAGACTGTATCTGTTAGGGTACAGACGTATGCGATCATCGATGATTATAGCGGCACAGCTCTTCTCTTCATCAAACTAAGAAAATAGAAGTCCAAAAAAGTTACACATAAACTTCCGCCAAACTGCATAGCGGTTTGTTGGCAGAAAGTAGTATGCTGGTACATAGTGTTCACGTGGGTAGACTTTGCATTGCCTGAAAGTCGAAATCTTTCATATAATTGATTGAATGAGAACTTACTCTGCGGAGGAAACAAAGCCACAGACGAAAGCTAGTATCTTATAATTATAAGCTAGGTAAGGTATGAATATTAGTTCTTGTTAATCACACGTAACCTGGCCTCTATTTCACCAACTTTACAAATGTCAGTGTGCACAAGATCGGTCTGAGTGAAGAGCCTTGGGGAAGGCCTATGTCCAGCAGTGGACGCCTTTCGGCTGACATGATGATGATGACAATGTCAGTTGTCAATGACAATTAGGAATCAATTGCTGATTTGAAGAGCTTTTGTTTTAGCGCGTTTTACTGGCAAAGAAATGTAGTTCGAATTGTCATTGTAAACCGATAATTGTAAAGTTGGTTGAATAGGGGTCTGGTCGAGAAGTCAGTTAATAACAGCGATATGTATCGGTATCACGTTCACATAGAGGTCCTTCGGGCCCCCTGGTTGTTATAAAGTAATTTAATGTGATTTCCTATATGTATAATGCCATACGATTAACCCTTTGAACGCCAAGAAAACCTAAAGGCCGCCAATGACGCCACCAATGCTTATAGGCGTCCGGCTACACAGTGTAAATGTGACCTATGGACGTATGGTTAAGGTTTAATTCCGCGTTAACGTTATGCCAACTTAGCGTCTGTATGTCAACTTTTGTATGCGTTGTTTGCGTTCAAAGGGTTAAATAAATACGTAACCTGGTAAAAATAAATGAATGCAAAACCCGACCGCTTCTAAATCGCGCCACAGTGCGAATCCTAAAGCTGAATCGGAATTCTTTTTACGGTGTGCACTAAAAATTTAGGCTCAAAGCATTCACGGGATCCTCCCCTAATGTTACTACCATCGATACAGTCCAAATCGAGTTTTATCCCGATCCGTACTGTACGCAAATAGATTCCGAATAGTGAGATTTGTCGATTGTTGGAACGAGCGAAATATTTACACGGGCCTGGAAGTTTTGGGCTTAGTTTAATTTAGGGGTTTCGTGTTTTGAGAGTTTGATAGGAGTTATAGTTCGGTAACACATGTGTGAATGAATATAAAGCGTGTTAATGATTGATTGAGAGGAATTCGAAATACCGGCATTCACCGGCACAATCGCCCACCTTATTTGAACGCCCGATGAAAAAGGGGTGCTATATCTATAAGTTTAGCGTGTATCTGTGTGTTACGTGACTGTCAGTGGCATCATAGCTCTTCTTTTATGCGTCCAGGAAGGCAAACGAGCAAGTGGGTCACGTGATGGTAAGTGATAATTACTGCCCATAGACACTCGCAACCCTGGAGAATTGCAGATGCGTTGCCAACCTAGAGAGCTATGATGAAACGCCTCTTGTGCCCGTCTTAAAAGGATAGAACAAATTCGATGCGGTTTTTTTTTATCGAGTCCGGTCCGGTTGAGTGTTTTAAGATATTGGATTTAGAGGCCTGATTATTGTGAAATACCGTTTATATGATACTGCAATTGAGCCCACTAAAATCTGCACTGACTTGTTTTCCAGAAGCTTTCTCCCGCACCTTCAGTCGAGTGAAGATAACCTACAACCCTCAGTATAGTACGGTGATGACGTTCTACAACGCCATTGAAAAACCGGTGGATCTCTTCGCGAAGCTGGGTGTGAGAAGATACTTCAAGGTCTACCTCGTGGCGCTCAAGCCGAGGTACCGGCATCGAGGTTTGTTGATAAACTGACTGATTAGTTGCTTTTGTACACAATCCTTCTAAGGATTGAAAACAAAGATAGCAAAAAGCACAATTGACATGTTCACCACTTATTTTTTTCCCTATTTGGTGTACCACTGTGCCTTATACGATCGAAATGCAATGGTTTTTTATGCGTAAGGGACACAAAAGTAATCATTTTGTCAGATTAAATTTACGTTGTTGTACTTGCTACTATTATAAGGAATATATGAAAAAAATAATAAAACAAAATGGCACTACATTTACCAAGATTGGCGTTGAAATTAGTGACTGTTTATGGTGAATCATATTTTGTACGTCGATTACCTATAAGTCAATTTATTGAATCTGCGTTAGGTACTTTGCGGTGGTCCATATTAATTGAGAACTAAAAAAAATTTTTTTGCTCACCAGCGACCACAATCACGCTCACACGCGCGTGTTTTGGTGGTCGCGGGTGAGCAAAGTAATTGTATTTATTTACCTACCCATAAGCCATCATCGTCATCAGCCTATTTATGTCCCACTGCCAGGCACAGGCCAACTCTCACAATGAGAGGGCTTGGGCTATAGTTCCCATTCGGGCCCAATGCGGATTGGTAAACTTCACACACACCATACCTGTAAATAACTGTATAGGAGAACAAGACACTAGTCTAGCTGAGCAATATTAGTAGGTACAAGTAGTTTACCTTTTTATACTAACGCAAACATTCTTTCCTAGAACAAATTTTAATGTCTAAAAATATACCCTGAAAATCATACGAATTTCTCAGTTAAAATACAGCCTCTTTTTTTCAGGGATGACCTAACTTGTTCCGTCGACGGACTCCGACATATTTAGGGTCTAACAATTTTAGGTATTTTTACAAGCAATTTTTCTGTATGACTTGCCTTCTTGCACGCCTCAGGTGTTTCAATTATTCAACTCATTGTTTTAGTAAGGTTTTTAGCATTTTAAAATTCGATTCGAGTGTTTTTAATCCCTGCCGTACAAAGAGAGTTATAAGTTTAACCTGTGTATGTATGTACAAGTTTTTTGTTTGAAAGCTGACATGTATGAGATGGTTTTTAGCGATAATTTAAGAAGATCTGTAAGGGCGTTTGAAGACGAAGGGATCTCACTATATTCCATAGGTCGGATTGATTTGATTGATCCGAATGAATTGATTTGTTGTACTGTTACTTCGGTGGTATATTTCCTTGACATGGTAACCTTGAGCTGATGATGCAGCATCAAGTAGTCTGCGGGATACTCGACTCCTCAGTTTACAGCAAGACATAGCGTTTTTGGGCTCAATAGAATGGTATCGATGAGTAGTTATCAGACGGATAATGATCGGGGCTAATGAGAATGTATAAATACTTGTCATGCTTGAAGCATATCATGTCAATTTAATTTTGTATGAGCATTTTTAAACATACAATGACAATGCAGAGAAAAATTCGTTAAGCAGCTGGACATGAACCAGCAACCTCGGTAATCCGTACCACGCTCCACCAATTAAGCTATACTTAACGTTGGTGTACCTAACGAATTTTTTCAATGTCTTGTGTCATATTTTATTTGGAAGATCTCTCCTCAGCGCCATCTATGAGTAGCTTAATCAAGCAGCTCACCCACTACGGAACTTCTACAGTTACGCATTAGTGGCAAGAGATGGAGCTATTTTCTGAATCAATGAAAATAATCGATTTATTGATTATTTTTGTTTTATTTTTATGAAACATTCATAGAATGAAATTCAACATACAATGACAACCTCCAGCTGCTTAACGAATTTTTCTTTGCATTGTCATTGTATGTTGAATTTCATTCTATGAATGTTATTTTTTGAAAGTTCGCAGTTTTATCTCAGTTTGTATTGGATACTAAGCACGATAAATTATCGTTAACGTAGCGATCAACGTTCCTTGCTTCGTGTATGGCTTTGATTGAACGATTGTGAGTAATTACTTTGGTAAATTACTGTAACATCACTCGATTCCGACTAAAATTTACTCCACTCTGAAGCTAATATCAATAATCATTCCAATCAGTTTTAATTAAAAGGTTGTTCTCTACTACATGTACGTCTGTTTACTAATAGCTATGCAATTTCGGCAATAATCAATCGTGTTTTAGTTGCACTGCAATACTAACGCAAACTTAGAACACGTTTATGAATAACCGTTTGGAATATTAAATGTACCGAAGCTCACAAACATAACATAAAAAAATTGCTCGTGTTCAATTTTTGATGGAACCTTTTGTTTTTTAATTAAAATTGAAGTGAGGCTACAACATTATTAATTTTCGAGATGAATTAGATGACCTAGACGAATTTGCGTGGACCAGATATGGAAAAAACCAGCGTGTGTCGAATTCATCGTGTTACACCGTGAATACACATTAATCTAACAGTTTTAAATGATTCGCGGTTAATTACCTACATTAGACATATTCGGAACCGGTTATTGCCCGCGATTACCTTATGTACTAGATTTGGATGTCCACCTGTGATCATGCATGATGCATGTAACTGCGTCGAAATATCGGGAGCTCATTCAAACCTAGTAAAGTAATCGCAGTCAATATCACGTTTTGAATTTATGTCTACGGCTACACAAAACATAAAAGCGCTCTTTAAGAGACGCCAGCTCGCCCATCTTGCAGTTGCAAAACATACGGCTCCAAGTAATTCCTTCTCTGTAGACCAGTCAGTGCTCCGATCATAATATCCAGACCATAAGCATTGTCGGACGCTTCTTTATATCCGACCATTCATTTCTATTGCCACTGTTTGCATACATCGATTCCTTGCTCGCCCATAAAACTAGCATAATATTATGCCTTTATTTTATTTGTTCGGAGCGTTTTTTTCGCCAACTCCGCAGGTTTCTATGGAGATGAGTTAGGCATCAAGTTTTAGAATGTTGCGGTGGTGTGTTATGATGGGATACTGTTATTTTTTTCCGCAAAGTAGCCGGTAATGGGTAGTAAAGAACGTTATTTCTATAGCTATGTTTATTTCCTTGTGACAAAATCGAACTCAGTTATTCATTTAGGTACGCAGGAGAATGTTCATTACGAAAAATAGGGATCCTTTAATTCTTCGTTTTTAACGAAGGCTGCTGCGTCTTAGAAATAATTTAATAATTTAGTGTCAGTAACCATTATAATATTGAACTGATATCGCTTTTAATTATCTTTTAGGGTCACTACTCAAGTGATGAAAGGAAATTCTTACCTTGTATCTCGATGACTGCTTGCTTGCTGCTGTGCATGTCTGTCACAGCTGGTTATATCTGGAAGTACTAAAGCACGAAGCGAAGCCGTTTCTGCTTGGGCAAAAACACTTCCGTATGTCCGGTTGTCCAGATGTTCTCCTCTTCAGGTCGCATTTCTCAACAGATTCTCGTGAAATTTTGTGATCAGGTTCAATAATTATATAATTTTTGGAAAGGTTTTTGAAAATTTGAAAATAAAACGAATAAAATTGATTCTGTTGTGTTGGAATAAGCTCACGAGGTCTAGGTACGTCTTACAGAGCTACTGGTTATTTAGGTACTTATTTTGATCGACGATTTATGGCTTTCAATATTGTTAGTAAAGTTGAGAACATGAAAATCTTAGCACTGAAGCGGACAAGTAATGTTTAATGTAGTTAGCCTTTCAATTAGAATATAGAACCTGAACAGCTACTTGGTCCTTCCAGGAATAGCCAAGGAGATGCTAAAGGCGGCTTTCTTTCTGGCAGCGAGTGCCAATATCCCCGCCATAGCTGGTGTATTTACCACTAGCAATATGCATAGAAAAGCCGAAGAGTTGGGCTTCGAAAAGTTCAACGAGATATACTATGTTAGATATCTTATCAACGATGAGGTGAGATGTAGAAGTTTTTAGCACCTGACGGAAATAAGGGCATTATAATTTTGACGTGTGTAGGTAAAAAAAAAATTGTATAGATGTAGTCACTAGTCAGGCATTAATACAGAAAGATTTTGAGATTAAAAGAAGTAGATGTAATGACGATTCTGAACCAAATGAAGTTAATTCTATTAATTCTATTGCCGGCGAATTTCGAACTACGAATTAGTACTTTCCCACCAACTAACTGTTTGAAAAAAATAATCTTGACCAATCTCACGCAGATTGTCTTCTGGGACACAGGCCTTGGTAACTACGGGGCTGCTCTCATGGGGTACAGGTTACCCGACGTGGACGAACCCCCTGACTTGAAACCGCAGCAGTCCTCAAGGTTCAACGTGCAAATGGACGATATTGGAGATGATAAAGAATAGAGATGAGTTGAAGATAAAGACGAAAAGTATTTGACAGTTTAAGAAGCAAAACAAAGACAGTAAATGTTTGTTTATCCGAAATAACTTCAAACTAGTGGTAAATTTATGAGGTTTCTGTTGTACTTACTCGCATAAAATTCAAATACAAACCTATACAAAATAGAAAACACGAATTTTAAATTTATGAGTTTGTTGGCAGTACAATCATGACAATAAATTTTAGATGCCAAGAATAACTAAAGGTATAGTGTGTTGTCAAGCGTAGGTACAACGCCACCGACACATAATTATAGTTGTCAGAGCCCTTAGTGTATTTCACATCGAAACAAACAATAGTATATTGCCAATACGCGCCGCTAGAGGCGTTGCCGATTTTTTTTGTGTCAAAAATGACACTAGGGGCTCCGAACTGCAAAGTGTAATAGCATCCTAGAAAATTGTAGGCTCAAAGTTCAAGTAAGAGGTTGATAATTTATGATACGGCGTCTCAATCTTTGCGTGCTCACAAAATTTCACGAAGATCTGGTAATTTTTGAGCATTTTTCGGTTTTTGTTCTATCTTAAGAAATCCAATAAGTAAACAACAAATACAATTAATGAACTTGGTCACAAAATTAATGAACTTGGTCACAAAATTTCAAGAGAATCGGTTGAGAAATGCGACCTGAGCCGAGCGTCTAGTGTAATCGACGGCCAAAAAAACGTTTGAATCGCGTCCGCGTTTACGTCTGAAATCACTATGGGCACGTTAGCATCGCCATTAGTGGCAAGTATCGACAACAAACTATTCTCATACCATTTGACACCCGTAACGCGAACGCGATCGAGTAGTTTTTTTGGCCAAGGATTACATTAGACGCTCTGTAGAGAACAGCCGGACAGACGCCGGACAGACACCGGACAGAAACCGGGCAGAATTTTGTTTAAAGCTGAAACTGAGACGCTTCGCTCACTTCGTTCGCTCGGTTAATTAAGGTAACTAGAGAAACAAACGACCCTGTTAATGTGAACCTTTTACTGTCAAAGTGACATTAAGGGTAAGTGTAAAGCAGGTTATTTACGTTAGTTAGTTTAGCTAGTTGTTGAATCTGCAAAATCCAGATGTACTCTACTACTCTACTTTACTCGACACAGCACCTTGGACATACAGAGGGTCGAGCACGACTTTTCGAATTCTGCGTCACGTAAAATCGAATAGCAAACGTTGTGCAGTTTGTTATGACGTTTGGTACAGCGCCCGCCCGTGAGCGTATTTGGAACTAAAATTTTGTATGAGGTTTCTCGATCTCGATACGATAACGACGAAACGAAAGGATTCGACAAGTCGTGCTCGACATCAGACATTTGAAAAATGAATAGTTTACGCTATGGAATGATGGCTCTATTCGCTAAGATTGTTAGTGTTGTGTGAGGTCCGTCTGACAATTTCCACCAATCACAGGCAGCATGGCTTGTCTCTCATTGGTGAAGAATGATACTAGCGAATCTTTTAATCGCAGTAGCCCTCATTGAACGTCTCTTACGCATAAAAAACTTGTAAGTCTTGTAACTAAGAAAAAATCTAGACGAACTTAGTGCCCTGTTTATTTAGTACTAGCTGATGCTCGCCACTTCGTCCGCGTAGATTTCCGCGGTTATCGCTATCCTGCGGGAACGGTATAATTTTCCCGAATAAAAAGTTGCTTAAGTTATTCCTCAATATTCAAACTATCTTCTTAGGTACCAAATTACATCTAGATTAGTGCAGCGGTTTTCCCGTGAAGAGGTAACAAACAGAGAGACAGAGTTACTTCCGCAATTATAATATTAGTTAGGGTTAGGATGTTGCTATTTAAAGTACCTTCATTTTCCGGGGGAAATCTGCTGTCAGATACCCCATCATCACGGCGATGGGGATCTTATCCACTAAAACTCCCGGAATGTCCCTTTCTCGCCACTTTGCTGGCGGTGTAACGGTACAACATCATAACCCCACCAGAGGAGTCAGCTATCCGGTGTCGGGTTCTTCTGATGGGGGCCGACCATGGCCCCCCCTAACCCACCAATGGCGTGCCAGGAACACTTGGCACGCTATTCTCTTCGAGGACCCCATACTTGTGAGCCACGGACGTCCCCGTATCCGCGACCCAGAATCCTCTTTTATGCAGGAACCTACTTCAATCTTGGTGTATAAACGTAGTACGTATAAGCCGACATGTTTTGGACTGATTTGTAGTATTTCCTCTGTACGTGGTTGCTTCTATACGAGAGTGATCAGTTTATTTTATTATTTATTATTTATTATATATAATATATATAGCTCGATACCCACTCACTGACTCACTGACATGCTGTTTTGAAGAACCTACGAGGGGTGGGGTGGAACTGTATACGTCGTCATATCCAAAATGCCGCCACGACCCCAGGAAAAATACGAAATCGACCTGAATGTGGAAAGTGACCTGACTCAAGTAGCGGTTCTCTGCAACGGCTCGACCTACCGAGTTTGCCCGAAACTAAAGTCGCTCGGAACAGCCAGCCAATGGGTGAGCCGGTCAAAATGTTTTCAAAATGGCGAAAACAAGATGGCCGCCATACAAAATTGAAACGCGATTATCTCGCAAACCAATAGAGATTGATGACAGGTGCTCGACCAAATGTCATTCAGGGTGGGAGGGGTAATCTATCGGGATAATTTTTTTTTCAAGATGGCGGATTCAAAATGGCGGCCATTTTCTTTTTTGCTCTGATTCGATTGAAATTTTGCATCCAGGGCTCTTGAGAGCCACTGAATCAAACGCCGTAATTGGTTTTTCGATTTTGCGATTTTCCAAGATGGCCGCCATACGATGGAAAATCTGGCCCACTGACATGCTGTTTTGAAGAACCCATGAAGGGTGGGGTTTAATTCTCTACAACATCGCATCAGAAATGCCGCCTCGACCACTAAAAAAGTATGGAATTGACCTGAATGTGGAAATTGACCTGACACATGGGTAGTTCTCCGCGACGACTTGACCTACCGCGTTTGCCCGAAACTAAAGTCGCTCAGAACAGCCAGCCAATGGGTATGCCGGTCAAAGTTTTTCAAAATGGCGAAAACAAGATGGCCGCCATACAAAATTGAAAAGCGAATATCTCAGAGGCCAGTCTAGATAGATATAAGGTGCTTGAACTAATGTTGTTCAAATTAGAAAGGGCAATCGAATGAAGCAATTTTTTTCCAAGATGGCGGATTCAAAATGGCGGCAAAATATATTTTTTGTTTGATTCGATTGAAATTTTGCATCCAGGGCTCTTAAAGGCCACAATATTTAACGCCATAATTATTTTTTCGATTTCTCAATTTTCCAAGATGGCCGCCATACAATGTAATGTCTGACTCACTGACTTACTGTTGTTTTGTAGCAGCCTTTAGAGGTTGGGTTCGACTCTATACACCACCACATCAGAAATGCCGCCACGACCAAAAAAAAATACTAAATTGACCTGAACTTGGAAACTGACCCGACACATGGGGTAGCTCTATGTATCGACTTGACCTACCGAGTTTGCCCGCAACTAAAGTCGCTCAGAACAGCGAACCAATGGGTGAGCCGGTCAAAGTTTTTTCAAAATGGCGAAAACAAGATGGCCGCCATACAAAATTGAAAAGCGAATATCTCAGAGGCCAGTCTAGATAGATACAAGGTGCTTGAACTAATGTTGTTCAAAATAGAAAGGGTAATCTAATGAAGCAAATTTTTTTTTTCCAAGATGGCGGATTCAAAATGGCGGCGAAATTTTTTTTGATTGATTCGATTAAAATTTTGCATCCAGGGCTCTTAAAGGGTACAATATTCAACGCCATAATATTTTTTTCGAATTCTCAATTTTCCAAGATGGCGGCCATACAATGTTATGTCTGACCTTAGAGGTTGGGTTCGACTCTATACACCATCACATCAGAAATGCCGCCACGACCAACAAAAAAATATGAAATCGACCTGAACTTGGACACTGACCCAACACATGGGGTAGCTCTCTGTAACGGCTTGACCTACCGAGTTTGCCCGGAACTAAAGCCGCTCAGAACAGCCAACCAATGAGTGAGCCGGTCAAAGTTGTTTCAACATGGCGAAAACAAGATGGCCGCCATACAAAATTGATTGTTGGTTAGTTTGGTAGTTTGATAAGTTGATAGTTGGTTAGTTTGATTGTTTGATACTTGGTTAGTTGGTTAGTTTGGTAGTTTGATAGTTGGTTAGTTGGTTAGTTTGGTAGTTTGATAGTTTGTTAGTTGGTTAGTTTGTTATTTGGTTAGTTTGTTGGTTGGTTGGTTAGTTGGTTGGTTGGTTGATTGGCTGGTTAGTTATTTGGTTAGTTGGTTTGTTGGTTGGTTGGTTGGTTAGTTTGTTGGTTGGTTAGTTGGTTAGTTTGATACTTGGTTAATTGGTTAGTTTGGTAGTTTGATAGTTTGATAGTTTGATAGTTGGTTAGTTTGATAGTTTGATACTTGGTTAGTTTGGTAGTTTGATAGTTGGTTAGTTGGTTAGTTTGGTAGTTTGATAGTTTGATACTTGGTTAGTTTGTTAGTTGGTTGGTTGATTGGTTGGTTAGTTGGTTAGTTGGTTAGTTTGTTGGTTGGTTGGTTGGTTGGTTGGTTGGTTAATTGGTTGGTTTATTGGTTGGTTGATTAGTTGGTTTGTTGGTTGGTTGGTTGGTTGGTTGGTTAGTTGGTTAGTTGATTAGTTGGATAGTTTGTTAGTTTGTTAGTTTGTTGGTTAGTTAGTTGGTTAAATTGATAGTTGGTTAGTTTGATAGTTTGATAGTTTGATAGTTTGATAGTTGGTTAGTTGGTTAGTTTGGTAGTTTGACAGTTTGATACTTGGTTAGTTGGTTAGTTTGATAGTTGGTTAGTTTGATAGTTTGATACTTGGTTAGTTGGTTAGTTTGGTAGTTTGATAGTTAGTTGGTGGTTGATAGTTTGAAACTTGGTTAGTTTGGTAGTTTGATAGTTTGATAGTTTGTTAGTTTGATAGTTTGATACTTGGTTAGTTGGTTAGTTGGTTGGTTGGTTGATTGGTTGGATAGTTGGTTAGTTGGTTAGTTTGTTGGTTGGTTGGTTGGTTGGTTGGTTGGTTGGTTGTTTGGTTGATTAGTTAATTGGTTAGTTGGTTTGTTGGTTGGTTGGTTGCTTAGTTTGATAGTTTGGTAGTTTGATAGTTTAATAGTTGGTTAGTTGGTTAGTTTGGTAGTTTGATAGTTTGATACTTGGTTAGTTGGTTAGTTTGATAGTTTGATAGTTGGTTAGTTGGTTAGTTTGGTAGTTTGATACTTAGTTAGTTGGTTAATTTGATAGTTTGATAGTTGGTTAGTTTGGTAGTTTGATAGTTTGATACTTGGTTAGTTGGTTAGTTTGGTAGTTTGATAGTTTTATACTTGGTTAGTTGTTTCGTTTGGTAGTTTGATAGTTTGATAGTTGGTTAGTTTGATAGTTTGATACTTGGTTAGTTGGTTAGTTTGGTAGTTTGATAGTTGGTTAGTTGGTTAGTTTGGTAGTTTGATAGTTGGTTAGTTGGTTAGTTTGGTAGTTTGATAGTTTGATACTTGGTTAAATGGTTAGTTTGGTAGTTTGATACTTGGTTAGTTGGTTAGTTTGGTAGTTTGATAGTTGGTTAGTTCGGTAGTTTGATAGTTGGTTATTTGGTTAGTTTGTTAGTTGGTTGGTTGATTGGTTGTTTGATTAGTTGGTTAGTCTGTTGGTTGGTTAGTTGGTTGGTTGGTTGGTTGGTTGATTGGTTCTTTGGTTATTTGGTTAGTTGGTTTGTTGGTTGGTCGGTTGGTTAGTTGGTTAGTTTGTTAGTTTGTTGGTTGTTTAGTTGGTTAGTTGGTTAGTTTGGTAGTTTGATAGTTTGATACTTGGTTAGTTGGTTAGTTGGTCAGTTTGGTAGTTTGATAGTTGGTTAGTTTGGTAGTTTGATAGTTGGTTAGTTGGTTAGTTTAGTAGTTTGATAGTTTGATACTTGGTTAGTTGGTTAGTTTGGTAGTTTGATAGTTGGTTAGTTGGTTAGTTTGGTAGTTTGATAGTTTGATACTTGGTTAGTTGGTTAGTTTGGTAGTTTGATACTTGGTTAGTTGGTTAGTTTGGTAGTTTGATACTTGGTTAGTTGGTTAGTTTGGTAGTTTGATAGTTTGATACTTGGTTAGTTGGTTAGTTTGGTAGTTTGATACTTGGTTAGTTGGTTAGTTTGGTAGTTTGATACTTGGTTAGTTGGTTAGTTTGGTAGTTTGATAGTTGGTTAGTTGGTTAGTTTGGTAGTTTGATAGTTTGATACTTGGTTAGTTGGTTAGTTTGATAGTTTGATACTTGGTTAGTTGGTTAGTTTGGTAGTTTGATAGTTGGTTAACTTGGTAGTTTGATAGTTTGATACTTGGTTAGTTTGTTAGTTGGTTGGTTGATTGGTTGGTTAGTTGGTTAGTTTGTTGGTTGGTTGGTTGGTTGGTTGGTTGGTTGATTGGTTGGTTGGTTAGTTGGTTTGTTGGTTGGTTGGTTGGTTAGTTGGTTAGTTGATTAGTTGGTTAGTTTGTTAGTTTGTTAGTTTGTTGATTAGTTAGTTGGTTAGTTTGATAGTTGGTTAGTTTGGTAGTTTGATAGTTTGATAGTTGGTTGGTTGGTTAGTTTGGTAGTTTGATAGTTTGAGACTTGGTTAGTTGGTTAGTTTGATAGTTGGTTAGTTGGTTAATTTGATAGTTTGATAGTTGGTTAGTTTGGTAGTTTGATAGTTTGATACTTGGTTAGTTGGTTAGTTTGGTAGTTTGATAGTTGGTTAGTTGGTTAGTTTGGTAGTTTGATAGTTGGTTAGTTGGTTAGTTTGGTAGTTTGATAGTTTTATACTTGGTTAGTTGTTTCGTTTGGTAGTTTGATAGTTTGATAGTTGGTTAGTTTGATAGTTTGATACTTGGTTAGTTGGTTAGTTTGGTAGTTTGATAGTTGGTTAGTTGGTTAGTTTGGTAGTTTAATAGTTGGTTAGTTGGTTAGTTTGGTAGTTTGATAGTTTGATACTTGGTTAAATGGTTAGTTTGGTAGTTTGATACTTGGTTAGTTGGTTAGTTTGGTAGTTTGATAGTTGGTTAGTTCGGTAGTTTGATAGTTGGTTATTTGGTTAGTTTGTTAGTTGGTTGGTTGATTGGTTGTTTGATTAGTTGGTTAGTTTGTTGGTTGGTTAGTTGGTTGGTTGATTGGTTGGTTGATTGGTTCTTTGGTTATTTGGTTAGTTGGTTTGTTGGTTGGTCGGTTGGTTAGTTGGTTAGTTTGTTAGTTTGTTGGTTGTTTAGTTGGTTAGTTGGTTAGTTTGGTAGTTTGATAGTTTGATACTTGGTCAGTTGGTTAGTTGGTCAGTTTGGTAGTTTGATAGTTGGTTAGTTGGTTAGTTTGGTAGTTTGATAGTTGGTTAGTTGGTTAGTTTAGTAGTTTGATAGTTTGATACTTGGTTAGTTGGTTAGTTTGGTAGTTTGATAGTTGGTTAGTTGGTTAGTTGGTTAGTTTGGTAGTTTGATAGTTTGATACTTGGTTAGTTGGTTAGTTTGGTAGTTTGATACTTGGTTAGTTGGTTAGTTTGGTAGTTTGATACTTGGTTAGTTGGTTAGTTTGGTAGTTTGATAGTTGGTTAGTTGGTTAGTTTGGTAGTTTGATAGTTTGATACTTGGTTAGTTGGTTAGTTTGGTAGTTTGATACTTGGTTAGTTGGTTAGTTTGATAGTTTGATACTTGGTTAGTTGGTTAGTTTGGTAGTTTGATACTTGGTTGGTTGGTTAGTTGGTTAGTTTGTTGGTTGGTTGGTTGGTTGGTTGGTTGGTTGGTTGGTTGGTTATTTGATTAGTTTGTTGGTTGGATGATTGGTTGGTTGGTTGGTTGGTTGGTTGGTTGGCTGGTTGATTGGTTAGTTGGTTGGTTGGTTGGTTAGTTGGTTAGTTTGATACTTTGTTAATTGGTTAGTTTGGTAGTTTGATAGTTTGATAGTTGGTTAGTTTGATACTTGGTTAGTTGGTTAGTTTGGTAGTTTGATAGTTAGTTAGTTGGTTAGTTTGGTAGTTTGATAGTTTGATACTTGGTTAGTTTGGTAGTTCGATAGTTTGATACTTGGTTATTTTGTTAGTTTGATACTTGGTTAGTTGGTTAGTTTGGTAGTTTGATAGTTGGTTAGTGGGTTAGTTTGGTAGTTTGATAGTTTGATACTTGGTTAGTTTGGTAGTTTGATACTTGGGTAGTTGGTTAGTTTGGTAGTTTGATACTTGGTTAGTTGGTTAGTTTAGTAGTTTGATAGTTTGATACTTGGTTAGTTGGTTAGTTTGGTAGTTTGATACTTGGTTGGTTGGTTAGTTGGTTAGTTTGTTGGTTGGTTGGTTGGTTGGTTGGTTGGTTGGTTGGTTTATTGGTTGGTTGGTTGATTGGTTGGTTTGTTATTTGGTTAGTTTGTTAGTTGGTTAGTTTGTTGGTTGGTTGATTGGTTGGTTGGTTGGTTGGTTGGTTGGTTGGCTGGTTGGTTATTTGGTTAGTTGGTTTGTTGGTTGGTTGGTTGGTTAGTTGGTTAGTTTGATACTTGGTTAATTGGTTAGTTTGGTAGTTTGATAGTTTGATAGTTGGTTAGTTGGTTAGTTTGGTAGTTTAATAGTTTGATAGTTGGTTAGTTTGGTAGTTTGATAGTTTGATACTTTGTTGGTTTGAGAGTTCGATAGTTGGTTAGTTGGTTAGTTTGGTAGTTTGATAGTTGGTTAGTTGGTTAGTTTGGTAGTTTGATAGTTTGATACTTGGTTAGTTGGTTAGTTTGGTAGTTTGATACTTGGTTAGTTGGTTAGTTTGGTAGTTTGATAGTTGGTTATTTGGTTAGTTTGGTAGTTTGATAGTTTGTTAGTTGATTAGTTTGTTAGTTGGTTGGTTGATTGGTTGGTTGGTTAGTTGGTTAGTTTGTTGGTTGGTTGGTTGGTTGGTTGGTTGGTTGGTTGGTTGGTTATTTGGTTAGTTGGTTTGTTGTTTGGTTACTTGGTTAGTTTGTTAGTTTGTTAAATTGTTGGTTGGTTAGTTGGTTAGTTTGATAGTTGGTTAGTTTGTTAGTTTGATAGTTTGATAGTTGGTTAGTTGGTTAGTTTGGTAGTTTAATAGTTTGATACTTGGTTAGTTTGGTAGTTTTAAAGTTTGACAGTTGGTTGGTTTGTTTGTTGGTTAGTTGGTTGGTTGGTTAGTTTGTTTGTTGGTTAGTTGGACAGTTGGTTAGTTGCTTAGTTTGTTAGTTTGATAATTGGTTAGGATATTAAAAAAAACATGGTGGCAGAGAACCCTCCGCGGGCCCCTCGGGGCCCGCGGCCCCCACCCAAAATACTAGTTATAATATATATAGCTCGATACCCACTCACTCACTCACTGACTGACATGCTGTTTTGGAGAACCCACGAGGGGTGGGGTGGAACTGTATACGTCGTCGTATCCAAAATGCCGCCACGACCCCAGGAAAAATACGAAATCGACCTGAATGTGGAAAGTGACCTGACTCAAGTAGCGGCTCTCTGCAACGGCTCGACCTACCGAGTTTGCCCGAAACTAAAGTCGCTCAGAACAGCCAGCCAATGGGTGAGCCGATCAAAGTTTTTTCAAAATGGCGAAAACAAGATGGCCGCCATACAAAATTGAAACGCGATTATCTCGCAAACTAATCGAGATTGATGACAGGTGCTCGACCAAATGTCATTCAGGGTGGCAGGGGTAATCTATCGGGATATTTTTTTTTCCAAGATGGCGGATTCAAAATGGCGGCCATTTTCTTTTTTGCTCTGATTCGATTGAAATTTTGCATCCAGGGCTCTTGAGGGCCACTGAATCAAACGCCGTAATTGGTTTTCCGATTTTTCAATTTTCCAAGATGTCCGCCATACGATGGAAAATCTGGCTCACTGACATGCTCTTTTGAAGAACCCATGAAGGGTGGGGTACAACTCTCTACAACATCGCATCAGACATGCCGCTTCGACCACTAAAAAAGTATGAAATTGACCTGAATGTGGAAATTGACCTGACACATGGGTAGTTCTCCGCGACGACTTGACCTACCGAGTTTGCCCGGAAATAAAGTCGCTCAGAACAGCCAGCCAATGGGTAAGCCGGTGAAAGTTTTTCAAAATGGCGAAAACAAGATGGCCGCCATACAAAATTGAAAAGCGAATATCTCAGAGGCCAGTCTAGATAGATACAAGGTGCTTTAACTATTGTTGTTCAAAATAGAAAGGGTAATCTAATGAAGCAAATTTTTTTTCCAAGATGGCGGATTCAAAATGGCGGCGAAATTTTTTTTGATTGATTCGATTAAAATTTTGCATCCAGGGCTCTAGAAGACCATAATATTCAACGCCATAATTATTTTTTCGATTTCTTAATTTTCCAAGATGGCGGCCATATAATGTTATGTCTGACTCACTGACTTACTGTTGTTTTGTAGCAGCCTTTAGAGGTTGGGTTCGATTCTATACACCATCGCATCAAAAATGCCGCCACGATAAACAAAAAAATATAAAACCGACCTGAACTTGGAAACTGACCCGACACATGGGGTAGCTCTATGTATCGACTTGACCTACCGAGTTTGCCCGGAACTAAAGTCGCTCAGAACAGCCAACCAATGGGAGAGCCGGTCAAAGTTTTTTCAAAATGGCGAAAACAAGATGGCCGCCATACAAAATTGATTGTTGGTTAGTTTGGTAGTTTGATAAGTTGATAGTTGGTTAGTTTGATAGTTTGATACTTGGTTAGTTGATTAGTTTGGTAGTTTGATAGTTGGTTAGTTGGTTAGTCTGGTAGTTAGATAGTTGGTTAGTTAATTAGTTTGGTAGTTTGGTAGTTTGATAGTTTGATACTTGGTTAGTTTGTTAGTTGGTTGGTTGATTGGTTGGTTGGTTGGTTGGTTAGTTGGTTAGTTTGTTGGTTGGTTGGTTGGTTGGTTGGTTGGTTGGTTGGTTGGTTGGTTGGTTGGTTGGTTGGTTGGTTGGTTGGTTGGTTATTTGGTTAGTTGGTATGTTGGTAGGTTGGTTGGTTAGTTGGTAAGTTTGTTAGTTTGTTGGCTGGTTAGTTTGGTAGTTTGTTGGTTGGTTAGTTTGGTAGTTTGATAGTTGGTTAGTTAATTAGTTTGGTAGTTTGATAGTTTAATACTTGGTTAGTTTGTTAGTTGGTTGGTTTGTTAGTTGGTTAGTTGGTTAGTTTGTTGGTTGGTTGGTTGGTTTGTTGGTTGGTTGGTTGGTTAGTTGGTTAGTTTGATAGTTTGATACTTGGTTAGTTGGTTAGTTTGATAGTTTGATACTTGGTTAATTGGTTAGTTTGGTAGTTTGATAGTTTGACAGTTGGTTAGTTTGATAGTTTGATACTTGGTTAGTTGGTTAGTTTGGTAGTTTGATAGTTGGTTAGTTGGTAAGTTTGGTAGTTTGATAGTTTGATAATTGGTTAGTTTGGTAGTTTGATAGTTTGATACTTGGTTAGTTTGATAGTTGGTTAGTTGATTGGTTAGTTGGTAGGTAAGTTGGTTAGTTTGTTGGTTGGTTGGTTGGTTGGTTGGTTGGTTTGTTAGTTGGTTAGTTGGTTAGTTTGTTGGTTGGTTGGTTGGTTTGTTGGTTGGTTGGTTGGTTAGTTGGTTAGTTTGATAGTTTGATACTTGGTTAGTTGGTTAGTTTGATAGTTTGATACTTGGTTAGTTGGTTAGTTGGTTAGTTTGGTAGTTTGATAGTTGGTTAGTTGATTAGTTTGGTAGTTTGATAGTTGGTTAGTTTGGTAGTTTGATAGTTTGATACTTGGTTAGTTGGTTAGTTTGGTAGTTTGATACTTGGTTAGTTGGTTAGTTTGGTAGTTTGATAGTTGGTTATTTGGTTAGTTTGGTAGTTTGATAGTTTGTTGGTTGGTTAGTTGGTTAGTTTGTTGGTTGGTTGGTTGGTTGGTTGGTTGGTTGGTTGGTTGGTTGGTTGGTTGGTTAATTGGTTGGTTGGTTGGTTGGTTGGTTGGTTGGTTGGTTGGTTGGTTGGTTGGTTGGTTGGTTGGTTGGTTGGTTGGTTGGTTGGTTGGTTGGTTGGTTGGTTGGTTGGTTGGTTGGTTGGTTGGTTGGTTGGTTGGTTGGTTGGTTGGTTGGTTTGTTAGTTGGTTAGTTGGTTAGTTTGTTGGTTGGTTGGTTGGTTTGTTGGTTGGTTGGTTGGTTAGTTGGTTAGTTTGATAGTTTGATACTTGGTTAGTTGGTTAGTTTGATAGTTTGATACTTGGTTAGTTGGTTAGTTGGTTAGTTTGGTAGTTTGATAGTTGGTTAGTTGATTAGTTTGGTAGTTTGATAGTTGGTTAGTTTGGTAGTTTGATAGTTTGATACTTGGTTAGTTGGTTAGTTTGGTAGTTTGATACTTGGTTAGTTGGTTAGTTTGGTAGTTTGATAGTTGGTTATTTGGTTAGTTTGGTAGTTTGATAGTTTGTTGGTTGGTTAGTTGGTTAGTTTGTTGGTTGGTTGGTTGGTTGGTTGGTTGGTTGGTTGGTTGGTTGGTTGGTTGGTTGGTTAATTGGTTGGTTGGTTGGTTGGTTGGTTGGTTGGTTGGTTGGTTGGTTGGTTGGTTGGTTGGTTGGTTGGTTGGTTGGTTGGTTGGTTGGTTGGTTGGTTGGTTGGTTGGTTGGTTGGTTGGTTGGTTGGTTGGTTGGTTGGTTGGTTGGTTGGTTGGTTGGTTGGTTGGTTGGTTGGTTGGTTTGTTGGTTGGTTAGTTGGTTGGTTGGTTGGTTGAATGGTTGGTTAGTTATTTGGTTAGCTGGTTTGTTGGTTGGTTGGTTGGTTAGTTGGTTAGTTTGTTAGTTTGTTGGTTGGTTAGTTGGTTAGTTTGAAAGTTGGTTAGTTTTGTAGTTTGATAGTTTGATAGTACGTTAGTTGGTTAGTTTGGTAGTTTGATAGTTTGATACTTGGTTAGTTGGTTAGTTTGGTAGTTTGATAGTTCGATAGTTGGTTAGTTTCATAGTTTAATACTTGGTTAGTTGGTTAGTTTGGTAGTTTGATAGTTGGTTAGTTTGGTAGTTTGATAGTTTGATACTTGGTTAGTTGGTTAGTTTGGTAGTTTGATAGTTTGATACTTGGTTAGTTGGTTAGTTGGTTAGTTTGGTAGTTTGATAGTTGGTTAGTTGATTAGTTTGGTAGTTTGATAGTTGGTTAGTTGGTTAGTTTGGTAGTTTGATAGTTTGATACTTGGTTAGTTGGTTAGTTTGGTAGTTTGATACTTGGTTAGTTGGTTAGTTTGGTAGTTTGATAGTTGGTTATTTGGTTAGTTTGGTAGTTTGATAGTTTGTTACTTGGTTAGTTGGTTGATTGGTTGGTTGGTTATTTGGTTAGTTGGTTTGTTGGTTGGTTAGTTGGTTAGTTTGTTAGTTTGTTAAATTGTTGGTTGGTTAGTTGGTTAGTTTGATAGTTGGTTAGTTTGGTAGTTTGATAGTTTGATAGTTGGTTAGTTGGTTAGTTGGTTAGTTTGGTAGTTTAATAGTTTGATACTTGGTTAGTTGGTTAGTTTGGTAGTTTTAAAGTTTGACAGTTGGTTAGTTGGTTGGTTGGTTAGTTTGTTTGTTGGTTAGTTGGACAGTTGGTTAGTTGCTTAGTTTGTTAGTTTGATAATTGGTTAGGATATTAAAAAAAACATGGTGGCAGGGAACCCTCCGCGGGCCCCTCGGGGCCCGCGGCCCCCACCCAAAATACTAGTTATAATATATATAGCTCGATACCCACTCACTCACTCACTGACTGACATGCTGTTTTGGAGAACCCACGAGGGGTGGGGTGGAACTGTATACGTCGTCGTATCCAAAATGCCGCCACGACCCCAGGAAAAATACGAAATCGACCTGAATGTGGAAAGTGACCTGACTCAAGTAGCGGCTCTCTGCAACGGCTCGACCTACCGAGTTTGCCCGAAACTAAAGTCGCTCAGAACAGCCAGCCAATGGGTGAGCCGATCAAAGTTTTTTCAAAATGGCGAAAACAAGATGGCCGCCATACAAAATTGAAACGCGATTATCTCGCAAACTAATCGAGATTGATGACAGGTGCTCGACCAAATGTCATTCAGGGTGGCAGGGGTAATCTATCGGGATATTTTTTTTTCCAAGATGGCGGATTCAAAATGGCGGCCATTTTCTTTTTTGCTCTGATTCGATTGAAATTTTGCATCCAGGGCTCTTGAGGGCCACTGAATCAAACGCCGTAATTGGTTTTCCGATTTTTCAATTTTCCAAGATGTCCGCCATACGATGGAAAATCTGGCTCACTGACATGCTCTTTTGAAGAACCCATGAAGGGTGGGGTACAACTCTCTACAACATCGCATCAGACATGCCGCTTCGACCACTAAAAAAGTATGAAATTGACCTGAATGTGGAAATTGACCTGACACATGGGTAGTTCTCCGCGACGACTTGACCTACCGAGTTTGCCCGGAAATAAAGTCGCTCAGAACAGCCAGCCAATGGGTAAGCCGGTGAAAGTTTTTCAAAATGGCGAAAACAAGATGGCCGCCATACAAAATTGAAAAGCGAATATCTCAGAGGCCAGTCTAGATAGATACAAGGTGCTTTAACTATTGTTGTTCAAAATAGAAAGGGTAATCTAATGAAGCAAATTTTTTTTCCAAGATGGCGGATTCAAAATGGCGGCGAAATTTTTTTTGATTGATTCGATTAAAATTTTGCATCCAGGGCTCTAGAAGACCATAATATTCAACGCCATAATTATTTTTTCGATTTCTTAATTTTCCAAGATGGCGGCCATATAATGTTATGTCTGACTCACTGACTTACTGTTGTTTTGTAGCAGCCTTTAGAGGTTGGGTTCGATTCTATACACCATCGCATCAAAAATGCCGCCACGATAAACAAAAAAATATAAAACCGACCTGAACTTGGAAACTGACCCGACACATGGGGTAGCTCTATGTATCGACTTGACCTACCGAGTTTGCCCGGAACTAAAGTCGCTCAGAACAGCCAACCAATGGGAGAGCCGGTCAAAGTTTTTTCAAAATGGCGAAAACAAGATGGCCGCCATACAAAATTGATTGTTGGTTAGTTTGGTAGTTTGATAAGTTGATAGTTGGTTAGTTTGATAGTTTGATACTTGGTTAGTTGATTAGTTTGGTAGTTTGATAGTTGGTTAGTTGGTTAGTCTGGTAGTTAGATAGTTGGTTAGTTAATTAGTTTGGTAGTTTGGTAGTTTGATAGTTTGATACTTGGTTAGTTTGTTAGTTGGTTGGTTGATTGGTTGGTTGGTTGGTTGGTTAGTTGGTTAGTTTGTTGGTTGGTTGGTTGGTTGGTTGGTTGGTTGGTTGGTTGGTTGGTTGGTTGGTTGGTTGGTTGGTTGGTTGGTTGGTTATTTGATTAGTTGGTATGTTGGTAGGTTGGTTGGTTAGTTGGTAAGTTTGTTAGTTTGTTGGCTGGTTAGTTTGGTAGTTTGTTGGTTGGTTAGTTTGGTAGTTTGATAGTTGGTTAGTTAATTAGTTTGGTAGTTTGATAGTTTAATACTTGGTTAGTTTGTTAGTTGGTTGGTTTGTTAGTTGGTTAGTTGGTTAGTTTGTTGGTTGGTTGGTTGGTTTGTTGGTTGGTTGGTTGGTTAGTTGGTTAGTTTGATAGTTTGATACTTGGTTAGTTGGTTAGTTTGATAGTTTGATACTTGGTTAATTGGTTAGTTTGGTAGTTTGATAGTTTGACAGTTGGTTAGTTTGATAGTTTGATACTTGGTTAGTTGGTTAGTTTGGTAGTTTGATAGTTGGTTAGTTGGTAAGTTTGGTAGTTTGATAGTTTGATAATTGGTTAGTTTGGTAGTTTGATAGTTTGATACTTGGTTAGTTTGATAGTTGGTTAGTTGATTGGTTAGTTGGTAGGTAAGTTGGTTAGTTTGTTGGTTGGTTGGTTGGTTGGTTGGTTGGTTTGTTAGTTGGTTAGTTGGTTAGTTTGTTGGTTGGTTGGTTGGTTTGTTGGTTGGTTGGTTGGTTAGTTGGTTAGTTTGATAGTTTGATACTTGGTTAGTTGGTTAGTTTGATAGTTTGATACTTGGTTAGTTGGTTAGTTGGTTAGTTTGGTAGTTTGATAGTTGGTTAGTTGATTAGTTTGGTAGTTTGATAGTTGGTTAGTTTGGTAGTTTGATAGTTTGATACTTGGTTAGTTGGTTAGTTTGGTAGTTTGATACTTGGTTAGTTGGTTAGTTTGGTAGTTTGATAGTTGGTTATTTGGTTAGTTTGGTAGTTTGATAGTTTGTTGGTTGGTTAGTTGGTTAGTTTGTTGGTTGGTTGGTTGGTTGGTTGGTTGGTTGGTTGGTTGGTTGGTTGGTTGGTTAATTGGTTGGTTGGTTGGTTGGTTGGTTGGTTGGTTGGTTGGTTGGTTGGTTGGTTGGTTGGTTGGTTGGTTGGTTGGTTGGTTGGTTGGTTGGTTGGTTGGTTGGTTGGTTGGTTGGTTGGTTGGTTGGTTGGTTGGTTGGTTGGTTGGTTTGTTAGTTGGTTAGTTGGTTAGTTTGTTGGTTGGTTGGTTGGTTTGTTGGTTGGTTGGTTGGTTAGTTGGTTAGTTTGATAGTTTGATACTTGGTTAGTTGGTTAGTTTGATAGTTTGATACTTGGTTAGTTGGTTAGTTGGTTAGTTTGGTAGTTTGATAGTTGGTTAGTTGATTAGTTTGGTAGTTTGATAGTTGGTTAGTTTGGTAGTTTGATAGTTTGATACTTGGTTAGTTGGTTAGTTTGGTAGTTTGATACTTGGTTAGTTGGTTAGTTTGGTAGTTTGATAGTTGGTTATTTGGTTAGTTTGGTAGTTTGATAGTTTGTTGGTTGGTTAGTTGGTTAGTTTGTTGGTTGGTTGGTTGGTTGGTTGGTTGGTTGGTTGGTTGGTTGGTTGGTTGGTTGGTTAATTGGTTGGTTGGTTGGTTGGTTGGTTGGTTGGTTGGTTGGTTGGTTGGTTGGTTGGTTGGTTGGTTGGTTGGTTGGTTGGTTGGTTGGTTGGTTGGTTGGTTGGTTGGTTGGTTGGTTGGTTGGTTGGTTGGTTGGTTGGTTGGTTGGTTGGTTGGTTGGTTGGTTGGTTGGTTGGTTGGTTTGTTGGTTGGTTAGTTGGTTGGTTGGTTGGTTGAATGGTTGGTTAGTTATTTGGTTAGCTGGTTTGTTGGTTGGTTGGTTGGTTAGTTGGTTAGTTTGTTAGTTTGTTGGTTGGTTAGTTGGTTAGTTTGAAAGTTGGTTAGTTTTGTAGTTTGATAGTTTGATAGTACGTTAGTTGGTTAGTTTGGTAGTTTGATAGTTTGATACTTGGTTAGTTGGTTAGTTTGGTAGTTTGATAGTTCGATAGTTGGTTAGTTTCATAGTTTAATACTTGGTTAGTTGGTTAGTTTGGTAGTTTGATAGTTGGTTAGTTTGGTAGTTTGATAGTTTGATACTTGGTTAGTTGGTTAGTTTGGTAGTTTGATAGTTTGATACTTGGTTAGTTGGTTAGTTGGTTAGTTTGGTAGTTTGATAGTTGGTTAGTTGATTAGTTTGGTAGTTTGATAGTTGGTTAGTTGGTTAGTTTGGTAGTTTGATAGTTTGATACTTGGTTAGTTGGTTAGTTTGGTAGTTTGATACTTGGTTAGTTGGTTAGTTTGGTAGTTTGATAGTTGGTTATTTGGTTAGTTTGGTAGTTTGATAGTTTGTTACTTGGTTAGTTGGTTGATTGGTTGGTTGGTTATTTGGTTAGTTGGTTTGTTGGTTGGTTAGTTGGTTAGTTTGTTAGTTTGTTAAATTGTTGGTTGGTTAGTTGGTTAGTTTGATAGTTGGTTAGTTTGGTAGTTTGATAGTTTGATAGTTGGTTAGTTGGTTAGTTGGTTAGTTTGGTAGTTTAATAGTTTGATACTTGGTTAGTTGGTTAGTTTGGTAGTTTTAAAGTTTGACAGTTGGTTAGTTGGTTGGTTGGTTAGTTTGTTTGTTGGTTAGTTGGACAGTTGGTTAGTTGCTTAGTTTGTTAGTTTGATAATTGGTTAGGATATTAAAAAAAACATGGTGGCAGGGAACCCTCCGCGGGCCCCTCGGGGCCCGCGGCCCCCACCCAAAATACTAGTTATAATATATATAGCTCGATACCCACTCACTCACTCACTGACTGACATGCTGTTTTGGAGAACCCACGAGGGGTGGGGTGGAACTGTATACGTCGTCGTATCCAAAATGCCGCCACGACCCCAGGAAAAATACGAAATCGACCTGAATGTGGAAAGTGACCTGACTCAAGTAGCGGCTCTCTGGAACGGCTCCACCTACCGAGTTTGCCCGAAACTAAAGTCGCTCGGAACAGCCAGCCAATAGGTGAGCCGGTCAAAATGTTTTCAAAATGGCGAAAACAAGATGGCCGCCATACAAAATTGAAACGCGATTATCTCGCAAACCAGTCGAGATGGATGACAGGTGCTCGACCAAATGTCATTCAGGGTGGGAGGGGTAATCTATCGGGATATTTTTTTTTTCAAGATGGCGGATTCAAAATGGCGGCGTTTTTTTTTTTTACTCTGATCCTATTGAAATTTTGCATCCAGGGCTCTCGAGGGTAACTGAATCAAACGCCGTAATTAGTTTTTCGATTTTTCAATTTTCCAAGATGGCCGCCATACGATGGAAAATCTGGCTCACTGACATGCTGTTTTGAAGAACCCATGAAGGGTGGGGTACAACTCTCTACAACATTGCATCAGAAATGCCGCCTCGACCACTAAAAAAGTATGAAATTGACCTGAATGTGGAAATTGACCAGACACATGAGTAGTTCTCCGCGACGACTTGACCTACCGAGTTTGCCCGGAAATAAAGTCGCTCAGAACAGCTAGCCAATGGGTAAGCCGGTCAAAGTTTTTCAAAATGGCGAAAACAAGATGGCCGCCATACAAAATTGAAAAGCGAATATCTCAGAGGCCAGTCTAGATAGACACAAGGTGCTTGAACTAATGTTGTTCAAAATTGGAAGGGTAATCTAATGAAGCAATTTTTTTTTCCAAGATGGCGGATTCAAAATGGCGGCGAAATTTTTTTTTGTTTGATTCGATTGAAATTTTGCATT